>DF365196.1:5585-21534 GCA_000787875.1 Solanum virginianum
CTGAAGAGGAGGCTGATGAAGATGGGTTAGATGATGGCCTCTCACTTTTGGAGTCAAGGTCTATTGAGGAATCTCAAATCCAACCTGAGGGAACTGATTTTAAACCTCTGGCAGACCTTACTGCTACTGTTACTTCCACAGACCTCAGAAATACTAGATGGTGTGTTCTAGGCATGAAGGAAATATATGAAAAAGGGTTTGAACCAAAGGGTCAAGGAAATCCTGTTCGGTAATTTCATGAGGAGTCAAGACTCAATGATTTTGGGTTGTGTAGGGTGCCAGACTTGTAGCCAGAGATCAACTGTCATGGGCTTGGATGCTTGTCACAGCAGATGGACAAATATGCCCATATCTAGTTCGGGAATTTTATGCCACCTACTATGCTGCTATCCTCCAAGATCTTCCTAGAGGGAAGAAACCTATAGAATAACCAAGGTTGCAAGAAGTTTTAGTTCGGGGTGAAATTGTTAACCTTTTAGAGTAGACTATCTGGAGAGTTCAGTTCGGGCCGAACTATAGAGTACCTCGTTCCACCACGGAGTATGATGATAGAATTGCAAAGATGATAAAAGCAGTAAGTAAGAAGAATGTGAAGATGAAGACCAAGTTATTTCGGTGGATAGCTAGCCAGATATGCAAGGAGGGATTTGAGCCTACGTGGGTCACAAACAATGTTGATCAGATTGTGAAATCCCACCTATCATTCAGGGCCAAATTTTGGTGAATAATTATCCGCTAGTGCATTCGGCCCACTTTGATGGATAATGTGATCACCCTTGAGACGGTTGTACTACTAGTAAGCATTCTAGCTAGCTACAATATTTATTGGGCCTGAGTCATGGCTAGCAGATCCACGAGTCGGCGATTCGTACATAGACCTCATTACCTTATCCCATACTAATATACCAATTGTGTAATGACGCAGGGGTACGTATCTCCTTCACTTGGACCCACATGTAGAGGCTCTGTGCACCATGAATCCCAGCTCGATTAAGGTTAATGAAAACCCAGTGGCCCTATAGCGAGTTATTTCTCCTCCTATTCTAGATCCATTTCCTCTAGAGTCACAGACCCAGGAGCCAACTCTAGGCACCATCAGTTCTGCTCTAGTTGCTTCAGAGCAGTCTCCAGCTATTGAGACCGAGGTGTTACCATCCTCCAGCACCTCCTACTACATAGATTGACTCTATAGACTTTTCTCTTATGTCTGCTTTTGCTTTTCAGGAGTTGGTACGTAGGGTACCAAAGACAGAGCTCCAATTAAGCAGATTAGCTGGCCAGATCAGACCATGGGTCCATCAGACAGTCCATGACTCAGAGGAGAGGGCCAAGGCATACACTCATGAGTTTCTAGATAAGAGAGCTAGAGTAGTGGATGCCAGAGTAGATGCCTTCAAGGATCAGGTCCAGAAGAGACTCGAGGATGCCTGGCCTGCTGACATGATTGCTATTACAGAGGAGTTGGCTAAGTTCAAGGCTTACTTGTAGAGAATGTTTGCGGCCCCGATAGAAGTCTTGGAGGTGGCACTGGCGGATAATGATATTTTTTATTTGTTCGATGACCACTCGCATGCACATGTGAAGAGGCCCCTCAAGAGTGACGGCCAAACAATGAGCCAGAAGAGGCTCAGGGCTGTTAATGAGGCAGCAGCACTGGAGGAGAAGATTCCTAATAAGATGGTGTAGGATTCTTTAGCTCTAGCAACATTGAGGAGAGACCGAGAGCAGCAGATAGCACGAGGAGCCAAGATATCAGGTACAGCTGCAGCCCGAACCACCGAGGAGGAAATTGGACCATAGGAGCCCCAGGACCAGATAGATGCTGGTGCTTGAGCACAATGTGTTTGATATTTTTGACCCCCGTCTTTATTTGCTACTTATGGATACTTTGTTCCTTATTTAAGACAATATTTTATTTATGTTTTATTTTGAATGTTGTTTAAACTTGTTAATTTTTGGTGTGTGTATATATATATATATGTGTGTGTATATGTATGTGTGTATGTGTGTGTGTGTGTATATATACTTTGAGGACAAGGTATTTTCTTTTGGTGGGGTGTGGGAAGCTATAGATTAAAGTCTGAGTAACCTCGAGTCCATAACTTCCCCTATTTTTGATCCCAAGTTTTCTTGTTGTGTTTCTTTTTCCTTGTGGATGCTTTTAATTTCTATTAAACCGGCATATTTAGGTAGTGTAGATATATAGTAGTTACTATCTTTTGGAATATATAATCTTGAAATGCTTTTTGAATGTTTTGAAAATTTGGTACCCTCAAAATTTTAAGATTGTTGGTTATTTTTGCAATCATGCATATGCTTATTTGGCAATGTTTGTTCTGATAAAGAAAAGGCAAGTTTATCCTTGAAGAATGACCTATGAGTCTATACTTGATTGTATATGCGATGTCATGTGTGTGTGAGCTTATTTTGCTGCATTCATATATTATGTATAGACTCAGAACTTACCTTATTACTCTAAGATGGAGCTGGGGATGAGGTTGATTGGGAAAGGATCTTAGTCCATTGTTCTTTTAGTGAAGCCCACTTTTGCCTAAATGATGTGATAGTTTATCCCTTGTTCCAATTGTTTGAGTTGTTCATGAAACTATTGTTTCTTGATAACTAGCTAGCCTAGACTTGTTTTGTGAAATACCTTCATATTGGTCTTGGTCTATCGTTGAACATGTGAACCTAGATTGAGGCTAAAAGCCTAAGTTGAGGGTGGCTACGAATAGAGGTCCTAGTTTGGGGAATACATATTGTGTGCTTCACCTCAGGCTAAAAGCCTAAGTTGAGGGTGGCTACGAATAGAGGTCCTAGTTTGGGGAATACATATTGTGTGCTTCACCTCAGGCTAAAAGCCTAAGTTGAGGGTGGCCTTTATTATGGTACAATAATGAAAATGAGGTGGTTGGTTGGGAAAGAAAGAAAGAAATGAAAAATTCATGTGCCGGGTGAGAAAAAGGAAAGAAAAATTGCCTTGGATTGAAGAGAATAGCAAAAATAAGTTCAGATCTAAGGCACAAATGAAAAAGAGAAGGAAAACACCCGGGGAAAGCTCGTAAAGGATGAATAATGGTGGATTTAATGAAAATGGTTGAGTTATGGAGGTGAGAGTATTGAAAAACATGGTTCAAGGATAGCTTTTAGTCATGTCTTACCTAAAATGTCATACCGAAGCCCCATGTGCCTATGTTACAAGCCCATTAAGTCCTAAAGTAATCCAAATTCACTTTGCCATTAGTCCAAGAGCCGAGTATAGAGGAAAGCTTATGTTGTTAGTCATTAAGCATGAATTTTATTTGTGAGAGTGAGAATGCTTGCACAGTCCCTAAACTTTAAATTCACTTTGAGTGAGAAAGAGGGACTACTTTTCTGTGAGGATATTTGCACTGCATGATTGGTATATGTCTAGCCTAGTGATTGTGGATTGTTGATACTCCTTCATTTATCATAGTTGAATTTCCAGATACATCTTTGTGTTTTGGTTTGCTTAGTAGCTTTGCAATCAGGTTTTGAAAATGAGAGTTGGGTACCCGAATTGGAGTTAAATGATATATATGACATTAGAGTAGCTGCTATGTGTTTCTCATTGTCTGCTTGGATTGTGTCGTCGCTTAAGGATAAGCAATAGATCTAAGTTGAGAATGTTGTTGTGCTATCAAAATAAAACACATTTGGTGCCTAAAACAAGGGATTTTGCAAGTTCTTAATGCGATTTTTTATGGTTTTTATGTGTTTTTACATTTTTATTGCAGAAAAGATAGGTTGGCATGATTTTGGGAGAAAATTACAGATTTTTACTGAAGTGCAGGACATGTGAACCATCCTAGGAGTCGTATCCCAAGCTACGAGTCGTAAGGTACTCTTGTAGCAAGAAACAGTGAGCAAAATGGGAATCTACTTAGTGGAGGTCAGCCCTATGAGGCCACTCTATGAGTTGTAGGTCTCACTATGACTCGTATAGGTGGGATCGTAGCATAAAATCATGAGCTAAAAGTTTGGACCAAGAACTAAAGGTCTAGGCTACGAGAGAAGCATAGGAGTCGTAGCCCAAGCAATGACTCGTAATACTGGGTCATAACACTCAAGTCCAAATTACCAAGTGTTGACTATGAGACCCTAATTACGACTCGTAGGTCATCCTCTTAGTCATACCTGTGCGATGAATCTACTGCCAGTTGTCTTTTCTATTTAATTTTTAGGGTGAAATTATAAATAGTACAAAAACTTAATGATAAGTTTTAGGAAGGAGACTTCGGAGTTAAAGTTTTTTGGACATTTACTATGAATATTCTCTCTAGAATATTTCTAGGATTTAGTGTAGATTTCAATTTTTACTTTGAAAACCCACTTTGGGGCTTTGGAAAATCACATTGTATTCATCTTCCATTTATCAAAGCTTGTGGTTTCCAACTTGAAGGTGCTTTGTTCTTCATTGTTTTGGGTAAACTCTCAACTATACCTTTTAGATTCATTGTTGTTGATTTTGCCTTAGCCAAGAGTAGCTAAGCACCCACAACTTGGGGTTGTGGGAACTATGAGTAGTTGACTTGAAATAACCTAGACTTTGTGCATTTCTTTGATTGGGGTTTTGCATGTATTGTTTATTTCCCTTTGTTTTTGTTGTCATTTGGTGGTGGCCAACACCAAACCCCACCTACTATCACGATCCTGACCAAGGTAGTGACGAATAGGAAGAGAGAAGTAAATAAGAGGATTTAATTGATGTGTTCTCGTCTAATCAATCAAACCTAACCAAGGGGAGGTTGACTGCATCAATGGGTAATGGTTAGTTGGCACAAAATGGTTACTGACCAAGCTTCAACCAAGCCTGACCAAGGGGAGGTTGACTAGGACAATAGGTAACGGTTAGTTGGCACGTCATGGTTCCCAACCAAGCGTTATGGTGAAATTCGACCTTCACTTTCACAAGAGGGCTGGAAGAACCTAAGTTACCATTCTGCATGTGAATTCCCAATTAGGGTTATGTTGTCTAGGGTAATTTGGTCAACGAATCATGAGGAACACAATTCCCAAGTTGTCCCTCAATTTGATTATCTTCTCGCATAATTGGTGTAGTGTTTATTTTTATTTTTGTTATTAAATCACAACCCCCCACCCCCCACCCCCGTCTTAGAGACTTTAGTAATCGATGCTTGAAATAGCCTCGTATTCCCTGTGGATTTGACTCTAACCTCCAGTTAGGTTTATTGTTGACTGCGACCACTTTGTTATTAGAGCCTGAACATCAGTTGTTCCTCGGGTGTCCGGGCTCTCTTCCTCTTATGTTAGGCATGATCTAGAATAGCAAAGAACAATCGTTAGTGGTGAAAATCTTACCTTAACTTCTATAGCGCGATATGAAGTAAGAAGAAGGGAAACATTTCCTAGAACGCCTCATAGCCTCTTACTCATAGTTGTGGTCCACAACACAACCATGAATAAGACTCTAATTGATGTGGTGTGTTAGATGTCAAGGACTATTAACAACCTATTGCTCTGATATCATGTTTGTCACAACCCAAGCCTAGGGCCTAGACATTACAAGGAGAATGGCGTACCCGAAAGAACCCCAATCAAGCCTCTTAACATATCATTACACATCCTTGGTCGTAGAAGCAATAAAACAACATTAAGAGATAGTATAGAGGGAATGCGGGGCTAAGGGACATCTTTCATATCATAAACATCAAGAGTCAAGAGAGTCAAGGCTCACAGCATAATCACATAACTTGTCCAACAACACCTCTAAACATAGAATTTAGCTGGGGCTAAGACAAGCAACTGGGCTCACCCTAATAGTCAAAGCATAAAATAAAGAAAAGAGAGTCTACACATAGCATAAATCAAGAGAAGCATATCCTCGAAGTTGAGGACTCACCAACTTGCTTGTAGAGAAATCGTACTAGCCACGTGAAGGAGCATGATGATCAAGTGGAGTTCTGGTCCCTACATAGTAACATCATGTAGGCATAGAGTATGCGTTAGTACATTTGAATATGCTAAGTATGTAGTATTTAATGCAACAAGAGATAGGCAACATAATCGAAATGCATATCTAGGCAATAATTGAGCATATAGCAATATGGTGTGCTTGATTAATGCTTGAGTAAAACATGCTTACATAGAACATTTTACATGTGTAGGAAGAGACCATCATTAGTAACCAAGGCCTACCACCTCCTTGGCGAGATGATTGAGGTACAAACCCTTCAACATGGTTGCATGGGCCTTCTACCTCCCGAGCGAGACAATTGAGGTATAAACCCCTAACATGGTTGCATGGGCCTACTACCTCCCGAGCGAGGCAATTGAGGTACAAACCCCCAACATGGTTGCATAGGCCTACTACCTCCCAATCGAGTCAATAGAGGTACAAACCCCCCTCCCCAACACAGTTGCACGGGCCTACTACCTCCCGAGTAAGGCAATTGAGGTACATACCCCCCTCCCAACATGGTAGTTTCGGCCTACTACCCCCCGAATGAGACAATTGATCAACTTCCAACACTATAGATACTTTTCATGAATTAAACACATTTATACCATCCTTTCATCATCATAAAGTCATTCAAGTCATAGGTCATACAATAGATTATTAATGGCTCAAGACCCTAAACCAGACATTTTATCAAACATTTGGTGGGTGTGCAATGCTAGTATAAAATCATGTAATTCAAGAGTGAAATCATGCAAGTAAATTCAATATAAAACCATCCACCAACACCTGGTAACACCCTCATGCAATATACATCAAAATCCTTCATCAAATCTCAAGATAGATTGTAGATTTATAGCTCAAAATATGCTTAAATAGTCACACTTTTATGAAACCTCAAGATAGTTCATAGTCAAATTTATAGTAAGTAAGATCCATAAGTAAATCAACTTAGAAACATGAGTTTTATTGAAAAGGAAGCTTGGGCACCATAGGTGAAAAGACCAAATGGTTGAAACCCATATACCTTAACTTTGGAGAAATTTTTATGAAGACTAGAAATGGAGACTTGAAGCTTGAGTGAAATCCTTAAGATCTAGATGAGTTTTGGGACTTGAAATTTGGGGTGAAATATTTGTCTAAGTGTTTGAGAGAGTATTAGGGAATGTCTTGTATGATATGAAGGTGAAATATGGCTAAGTATAGGTATTTTCACATATGGGAAGACTTAGGTCCAAGACCCAAAAGCCTTGGACCGAATTGAAAAACTGCACAAAAAAATGTACAGAGGCGCGCCCTTGGCACGTCGCGCCTTGTGCACGGAAACCTCTCTGGATATTGCATTTTTCGATTTCCAAATTTTGATATGATTGCTTAAAAATAGGGTTAGACCCATTTCGCACTCAATTTTTCCTCCTAATCAGGAATATGAAGTTGGTTTTTCAATATCATGCATAGATTTTAAGATATATGGAAATTACGATTCAGGCACTTTCGAGACACATTTTCGTGCACTTTTTGGGGTCGTTTAACCTTTCTTACTATCCATTTATTTCAAAAGGATTTCCATATCATATCATATCAAAATGTGTAACCATTCTTTATGACCCGATCATTTCTGTAATGGCTACTATATACCTCTGCTGGCACATAGTTCAAGGAAAGGGAGAGGACCCTTGGGGATAGACTTGATGCCCCAATCCATTGGGGGCTAAGTCATCATCCCAAAAGAATAGTTATACATATACATGCTTTCAAAATAGGCACAAGTCATTTCAATGCATACTTGGGCTTAAAAGCCAAATATTTCTCATAATCATTTACACTTCGGCTAAAAAGCCAAATCATAATTCAATCCATATTTCACATGCATAGGAACAGCTCATCCACTTATAACAATATGGTGTAAACACCCTATAGCTTAAAGAGCCAATAACATAGATATTTGTGTGATCACATTCTTGTCACAACCATAATTTTATCAAAACCATTTCATAAACATATGTGCACTTAACCCACCGAATCATTTTCATCAAAAATCTAATGCTCATGAATGCATATGTCATGGATGATGATACAAGAATAACATGGGTAATAGAGATTTAATCTAAAAAATCAACAACACAATAGGAAATTCAAGTAAATCCATGAGTAAAATCTACATTCAAATCGCAATTTAGATTACTCATATTTAAATCAAACTTTAAAGGGACAATGCATATTCAAATCTTCATAATATTGATGCAATTGAATATGTTAGGGATTAAATCAATTTAAAATTAAAATAAAATATATCTCATATCTTAATTTCAATAAATAAACAATAATCTTAAAAACTCAAAATTATATGTAAGCTTAAATTTCATAAATCAAGTGTAAAAGAGTTTGGGTCTTCATAGTTGAAAGGGATCATGAATCAATCCCATATACCTTAGCTAATTAAGAGGATTAAAGAAGAAATTGATTGAAGAAGAAGGTTCTTCTTTAAGCTCCAAGATAATCCTCCAATGCTCACTTGAGAGAGTTCTTAAGAGGGAGTTTGAACATAAAGTTAAGTGTGAGAATGAATTTGAATGAGGAAGGAAGAGTATAGGTCATTTGAATGTCTTAGGATAGCATATGAAGTCACAAAGGTCACATAGGAGTAGTCATAAATACAAAGAAAACCATTAATGAAATGGAATAAGAATTGTTAGAGGTCTTGTGAGAAGGTCTCACGATCCGTACAAGGTCACACGGATCGTGAGCCTTTCCCTGAAGCCTCACTTAGCCAAAACAAAGAGAATAAAACATGAACAAACTTTATGAAAATAGGCATAACTTCTTGATTTGAACTTGAAATTAGGTGAAATTGATGTGTTAGAAAACTAATTCAAAGAGCTTCAATTTGATAGGTTGTAGGCCACCCAATTCTTTTTGTGCTAAGAGATATGACCATTTAAAGTTAACCCTTTTATTGATTCTTATGAAAATCTTAGCCAATGGAATTTCTTTGAACTTGGCTTGATGGAGGAGACCCATGATGATCCTAAATCACATAATAAGCTTGGATTGAGGGTTTGAAAGTGAATTTATGTTGATCTTGAAGGTTCCATGTGAATCCTTATAATAGAGCTCAAAAAGAGGATTCAGAAAGCGTTTGAGCGAGTGAATAAAAAGCTAAGTGTTTAGAATAAGAACTAGTAATTAAGGAGTATAAACTAATTTAGGGGTCCCATTAGGGGTCACACGGTCCGTAAAAAGGCACACAGACTGTATGTCCTTCCGTGATCCAATACTTAGAAAAATCTCCACTGAGGAAGGTCCGAGATGGTAATTCCATACTTAAAACATTTCACACCAACACCCATACAAAGAATATTACGGCCCATGAGAGGTCAGACGAACCGTGTAGCCTTCCATGATACTTTACTTAGAAAATTCTCCAACAACAATGTTCTAAGACGATGATACCATACTTGGAAAATGTTTACACCAACGCCCATACAGAGGACTTCAAAATCCGTGAAGTGGTAAACAGTCCATCAGAGGTTAATGTGTAATGTGACTTAGTCAAAATGTGGTTTTCAAGGCCAAGGCTCAATCACACAAGACACCATACGGCCCATAAAGAGCCACACAGGCCATGTGGGGTCAATGTGGTGTGAGACTTAGTCTTGAACTCCAAAGTTAAGGCCAACACACTACACACAAGGTCAAGGGTCACCTCAAAGACCCTTCACACAGCCCATGGTGAGAATATGACCCTTGAGGCTTCCATAAGGTGTTACGTTGGTCCAAAACGTTTCGGAACCAAATTTCCAAGCATCATAAGGTCATACAAAATTTGGGTCCTTAAAATGTACTATGTCCAATAATCATATGTATGTATGTCCTCCTAATGCTTGGAAGATGTTTCTCCAATGATATATGATTTAAATCCCTACAATTCATGTATGTCCAAAGTTTATATGCTTTTCTTATTCATGACTATGTTCATCCATGCACCCTACTAAGTTCTTTCTAAAGTTGCCTTTGGATGATTAATTGATATTAACTTGATTATGATTTACTAATATCCTTGTAAATATATGATTTTAACATGAGATTTAGCATGAATCATTTCATCATTGTTTCCATATTATGCATTCGATACCTACATGTTAGTACATTCAAACTACTGAGGCATACTCTATGCGTACACAATTTAACAATGTAGGAACTGGTGCTCCTCGATATACTCCACGTGGCTAGCTTTGGATCATTAATGATAGGAGTTGGTGAGTACTCTAGTTAGGGACGATATCCTAGTTTTCTTTCTGGATTGATGCATTAAAACATTTTAGTTTTTAGTTTTATAATTCTTTTACTACGATTGTACTTGAGAGTGAGCTTCAACATGTCTTAGCCCCCTCCAAGTCTATGTTAGAGGTATTATTGGACACACGCTATGGTTGTATCTAGTTCTTTTATCTCATTATGGTTTTATATTGTTGTCCTTACCCCTGTTTTCCTTAGTTTTCCATCCTATCTTTATGTTATTACTGATGATATGTTTTATGAATGCTAAGAGGCTTGTTTGAGGTACCTTCGAGTTTCTCATTTGTCATGTTACGACTAGGTCCTAGGTCCAGATCGTGACAGAGTCGTAAATTTAATTACGGGCCGTAGTTTTTCTGTAGAATGAATTTCGAAAACTCATTTCAGCCTAACTTTTATGAATGTAATCTATGACCTGTAGATCAATCCACAGATTATGGATGACCCTCGTGGACGAAATCTAATAGCTTTGTAATTGGAGTTACTTTTGGTCCTTTTTCTTTCTTCCTTAGCCTAAGCCACGCTGTTTCAACTTCTATTAGGAGAATATGTTTCATTAAGTACTCAATTTTCTTTCCCTTCTGTGGTCTTAATTCTCCAAACTCAGAAAATCTAATTGCAAGAGAAGTAACAAATAGGGTTTCAAGGCTTCAAGCAAGTTCTTCTTCCTAGCTTCGTTCTCTCTGGTATGTGAGGCTTCAATGGGAGTATACCTTAACTCTCATGCCTAAATTATCTTATTTTCAATAATTTTGTAAAAGAACAATTGAAAGTAAAGTTACAACTTTGTACGATTTTTGACCTTTCTCTTGAGTTTATGACCTCTTTAATTTATTTTAGTCTTAAAAATCCTATGGTAGGGATTTAACATGATTTCCACATATATTTAGTTTTTATTATTTTTAAGCATGATTAATTGCATGATATGAATTTCAATCTTAATACAGGTTATGCTAAATATGATTTTAGAGCTTGGCCTTACGCCTGATTTGAATATATGAATATTTTTTTTATACTTATGAGAATTAGTATGTATGTATATATGCCATTTTGGGAGGACTATTTAGGATTGAGAGGACTCAGATTTAGAAAGGTCACATCTCATAACTGCGTGCCACCATAGATTTGAGTGTACTGTTTTGTTGAACAACTTCATATTATCTCGAGAGGAGCAATTAGTGATTCCACATAGATAAATAAGTCATATACTCTCCCAAAGTATGGGATAGCCCCTTCAACTAGGATTATAAATTGGACTTCATAAGCTTACATGGAGTATGTCTATTATAAGAAACTCCTTAATTTATGCATATTCTTATGATATGCTCTTCATTTGCTATGATCATTTTAAGTATATGTTTATGCGATATTTTTAAATGTGGCTCAACCTTATGCATGTTTTTGAAAGGAAATTCTAATTAATACTTATGCAACGATTTTAATTTCCTATTATTTAGTTCCATCATTAAGTACATGGTATTAGAAACTTTCCCCACTTTCCTTATTTATATCTTATTATATGTTATGTTAGTGACCCTTATTCAGTAAGTACCTTTTACATACAGATACATACTTTCTCTGCATCTTTTAATAATGTTGATCCTGACGCTCATTCCAAGACTCGTGGCTAGTGTTGCAGCCTTTTCAGTCAACTTTTTGATGAATCCTCCTTGTTTTGGAAACTTCATGGATTAAGTATTAGACCTTTTCTTTGTTGTTAGTTGTTTGACTTTGATGGTAGTTGGGGCCATGTCCCGTTAGACATTTTCTTTCATTCTATTTATTAGAGGCTTTATTTAGACATTAGAATTGTAGTCTCATGAATTTTTTGACTTTCATTGTTCAGCCTTCTGTTACGTATGTGTTATAGCTTTTGTTCCATTTTCATGCACTATGCCAAGGGTTAGCTTGAGATTAGTTGTGGTTTCAGATACCATATTTCAACTAGGTTGTAGACTCGAGTCGTGACAGAAAAGAGGAGAAGGAGAAGAAGAACAATTTAAATAAGGACTTTTTAAATTTCCTTTTTTTACCTTTTTGTTCTTTAAATGAAGGAGTCTTTTTCGGCTCTAACAGAAAAAGATTTTAGATCAATACATAAAGGCTAATAAAGAGAGCTCTTTAATCACAATACCATGTGTAAATCGAAACATCTATGTATTTGTGGATCTTATTTTTGTATAGTTAAGGTAAATTACAAAAACACTCCTACATTAATTTACAAAAATATCCTTGATCATATCAAAAACTCACATTTATTAAAGTCTTAGTTGAAAATTACTTGATGGTTATAATGGAGGAAACTTAGAATTGTACTTAAACATTATTAATAAGATGACATTTTTCTTATACTCTTCTCATTTTAATTTGTTTTATCTATTTTTCACTTGTAATGAATTTAAGAAAGTAATTTTTTTTAAATTTTATTGTGTTAAACTAAAGATATGTAAAACGTACTAAAATATCTTTTAATCTTGTAATCTTAAAGATGCCATATAAAAAATTATAAGAAAAAAACCTATTTTTTTTAAACAAACTAAATAGAAAAATAAAGCAAATAGTTTGAAACATGAGAAATATTTATTTCGTGTTTACGTTTATTTATTTCTTATATCCAAAATTTGTCAAGAAAAACTTTTTGGCATGCTTATTTTTATTTGGTCGTGTCATTAAACTTTTTACAAGAATAAAAAGCAACATTAATATTAAAAATAAAGTAGTTCACACTGCAAGTAAAGAGAAAATGATTTTTATTGTATAACGAAAAGACAATGGAATTATGGTGTGACAAAATTGATTTAATAAAAAATTGAATAAAGAAAAATACTACTGATTTATTGGTATTAGGTTAGCGTGTTAATAATTTTTAGACTATTTTGTTAACTTTTATTGAGTTATCGATTTGATTTTGACTTCATGATTTTAGTTGATGGTTAAATCAATTACCCAATAAAATTATTATCTTTCTCCTAATTATTAAGTGACTTCAACATTTTATCAATCTTATTTCCTAAAATTTAGTATTACTTTTGGCCATAGGCAACACAAACTAGCCTCATTGTATAACGACCCTACCTAGGGGACTAGTCATTACACACATGAGATTCCCGGAGGCACATCAGCCAAGATATCTCAAGCATCTTAAGCATTCATATGCATTAAATAAAACTTTTTGCGGAAAAAGTAAGGGGAAGGAGATTAAGGGTCAATTTGACAATGAAGTAACATTAAAAAGCAATGGAAATAACTAAAATTCATTCTTGTCCATGAGCATACCAACTAATATATAATGAACGAAACCAGTACGGTCGGTTTCCATCAACTAGAAAGGAATCCATAATAAGGGAACATAGAAATTAAAAGTCTCAAAAGAGATACAAATACATTGTCTTAAAACAAAGCAAAGATACAAGATAGATGAAAGTTGAGGAGTCCCGAACTAAGAGCTCACCACGAACAATAAAGCTAGTCTTGAATGTTAATTAATAGCCATGAGCCGGTGGAGGAGTGCCTATCACTACATGGTTAAATCATGCAGGCAAAATATGCATAGGTACGTTTGAATCTACTATGTATGTGAGATGCACTGCATTGATAAAATTGTAATGCCATCATTATTAAATATAATATATACAAATACATATGATAAAAGATACATAAAGTAAGGTTAAGCATGCATAAGAAATATGGATCAAGATTAACATGAGACAATGCATAAGGAAGTACATGAAAATGAAAGCATAACATAAGATCATAAGCTTGTGGGAATGGACCATAACCGACAATAAGACCATGTGAGCTACTTCATGAAATCCAATGAACTTCTTCTATTGCGAAAAGGGGAATCTAGATGCCAAGGTAACTTTGCAATTGCATCTGTCATAACATTTAGGGCCCACATGGATCCACTAACCTAGGTTATAAGGCTCTTATGATGGCACATAGTTAGTGACGTTGAGATTTAGCTTATAGGGGTCATGCCTCAACTAATGGAATGATTCTCAATCTCGATTCTTCTCGATGCTAAGTCATCCTATGAAATCTTTAAAACATATTCTTAGAATCATAAGTAGCAATTAATAAGAGTAGCTCGAAACTTAAGAATCTTTCTCAAACATCTTTTAGGGCATTTAACATCATGCTTATATCGAAGCTCTTCAATGATGTCCTAATCATCATCATAAATCATAGAAAACTTTACTTGAAAACTAGGTGGGTTAGGCTTTATCATGGAACAATCAAAAATCGCATACATCATAAGAAAATTTCTCTTTTAAAGGACCACCAAAAATACCCAACCTTTATCACATCAAAAACTATTGTGCAATCATCATCATCATTCAAATATGTATATATACATAGTAAAATAGTAGTTGAACTTCATAGGTATCATTTACTAATATAAATATCATGAAATCATCATAAGAATGCACATTAACTAGAACAACTTGAAGAAAAGGTAAATACATAATAGAAAACTTTATGGATGAAAAGGATGCCCATAAATCAACTCTCATGCCTAGAGAAACTAAAGAGAAACAAAATTAAAGTCTTTGGGAAAGAAACCTTGGTAACCCTAGCCTTATTCTTAAGAGATTCTTGCCTTAGGAATGTGGAATTGAAAATATGAGAGAATGAGGGGTGATTCTAGGGCTTGAAGGCTAATATAGCTTCCCTTTTCCATCCCTAAAATGATGTAGTTTTGTTTAGATGATTGTTATGTATTGCATCATAATATATCGTAGTGTATTGTGTTATATTATATTATATCATACTCTATTACTGTAATGAATAATATTTGGATAAATTGTATCATCCTCCGTTGTTAGAATTATTATCATAATAACTTTTCTTAAGATAAAAAGTGTCAGATCGGCAAAACACAAGTACAATGCTTCTTAAGATAAAAAGTGTTAGATCCTATTTTTTTTAAACAAATTTTCTTAAGATAAAAAGTGTCAGAGCGGCAAAACACAAGTACAATGCTTCTTAAGATAAAAAGTGTTAGATCGGCAAAATACAAGAGAGATGCTAGATATATGAGTAAGCAAGTCTTACCTACTAGTGATGTGTTTTAAAGTCTAGCACAAAGTGAACAATATTACTAGTGTGCTAGGAGAAAGTTCTCCCTTAGTCCCTTTGCCCTTATTTCTATTCTTTCAACGCTATTTAATTGCTTTCGCGATCAAGAATGTGTAATGATATGCTAAGATTCCATTACAAACGGTATTAGAGCCACTCATGTATCAACCTTGATGATGTAGGCTAGAGTTCAACTGAGTTTAGTCTGAAATGACCCCAAAAGGTGGTCGTAAATGTACCTCGGAAGTGTTCAGAATCGTAATTTCTATATATCTCAAAATTCATGCATTAGTTTAAAAATCCAACCTCATATTCTTGTTCAAGGAGCAAAATTGAGTGAAAATGGGTCTAACCCAAATTTTACAGCAACCGTATCAAAATCAAAATATCACAAAAATGAGATTTTCAGTGAGCATTCGCGCCCCTGCCATGAAGGGCGCCCCATAGTGTTAAAATGTGCCAGTTTTCCACTTCTGTCCAAGGCTTTTGGATCTTGGGCCAAGACTTTCCATGCGTGAAAATACCTATATAGCCATATTTCACCCTCATAACATTCAAGACATTCCCCAATACTCTCTCAAACCCTTAGACTAATATTTCTCTCAAAATTCAAGTGTCTAAGTCTCC
>DF365195.1:4170-26926 GCA_000787875.1 Solanum virginianum
GTCCTAAGGTAATAGCGAGGGGGTACAGTGAGGTATGTAAGGCTATTTGATTTCCTTTCACTTGGCATGAAACATAGATTCCTTGGTACATAAAGGCGTATACCAACTCCAACATGACTACTAGCTATGTCTCTACTCTTTTATATGTCTATATGCTGTCACACATAGTTACTTTCAAAGCTACATACACACATAATCACCTTCATAGCTACATACATATGTGGATACCAACTTACATGGATTCTTGTTGCCAAATAAAGCCCATAAGTTGTTTCATCTTATACGCATTTCAGTATTTGAGTAACGTACTCCTTTATTGTCATATGGTATTGTATGGTTATCTATATGTCATATGCTGCCTACACTGTTCCAAAGCTCCAATAATGTGACCACCAAAAGATCATCTTAAAGGTGGTTACCAAGCTCTAGGTTGCTTCAGGGCTTGCATGTCTAGAGTTTATATTTTGTATTGTACAGTTGGTTGAGGCGGGGCCTGTCCCAGCCCTTATCAGATACTTGTCACTATTTAGAGGCTTTTTAGACTATATAAATTAAAGTATGGGCATGTTTTGTATTTCAAACAGCGTGGCCCTAACGGCCTAGTCATATGCTTTTCCTTTTGGCTTGTTAGTGCTATTTTACCTTTTTAAAGGCATACTAAAGGTGGAATTCATTATATTGCATATAGAAAGAGCATAGAAATAGTTGGTTCTCCCGGGCCTTATCGGCAACAGGTGCCAGTCCGCCTTAACGGAATTTGGGGCGTGACACCTTTCCATCCCTATAATGACATTAAAATCCACCATACCAACTCCAACAAGTCACAAAGCAATACCTAATACAATACAAACCCAGATCAACACCAATGAACCTCCTAACAACTATATACTCAAGAAAAGGATAGACACCAAGATCCACACAACAACTTAGGCACATAAGAAGCCCCACTAGCAACCAAAAAGAATAGAGAAGAAATGGTGGCGTGCCAAGCCTAATAAACATGCACAACATAACAAAAAAAAGTCAAAAGAAACCTCAACATACCGGTAGTAACATCTGGCACCTCATCCCCTTCTTGAGTCCCTTGATCAACTTGACCACCTTGTTCACCTTGTCCTTGAGGTTGGCCCTCTTATATCCTTTTTAAACATGTAGACAATCAACAATCATGTGGTCCAGCTCCCCATAACCATAGCATATACTCGTGTTCCTCAAATATGTTCCATCATGTCTTCTTCCGTATTTTGGATATCGAGGATGGATCACCCCATTGTCATCCCTTTCACACTTATGAGGACACTCCTTTATCGTATGACCTATCACCCCACAACCATAACAAGCATTAGTACCTCTCAAGCATGGGCCATCATGGTATTGATGTGCTGTCAAACCACAATATATTTGATGCCTAAAACAAGGGATTTTGTGAGTTCTTAATGCGACTTTTTATGGTTTTTATGTGTTTTTGTGTTAATCTTGCATAAAAGTTAGGCTGGCATGATTTTGAAGAAAAGTTGCAGATTTTGCTGAATCATAGGACATACGAGCTCACCTATAAGTCGTACCTCACATTACGAGTCATAAGGTGGTGTCATAATAGGAATTAGAGACTAAAAGTTCAGGAATCTGCCAAGTGGAGGTCACTAGACCTAAGAATTGTAGCCCAAGCTACACGTCGTAGGGTGTGTCGTAGCAAGAAACAGAGACCAAAAAACATAGAAATCTACTAAGTGGAGGTCGACCCTACAAGCTCATCCTTTATACTATATATATACTTTATGTGAGGGTTTATTTTGGGAGAGACCCGATATTTACAGCTACTTATAAATATTCTTGGAGCATTTTTAGGGTTTAGAGTAGATTTTTATCTTTCAATTTGAAGACCCATTTTTGGGGATTGCAAGACTCACATTGTACTCATTTTCCCACCCTATCAAGCTTGTAGTTTGCAACTTGTGGTGTTATCTATCTTCAATTAAAACCCACATTGTACTCATTTGCCAGTAATCCAAGCTTATGGTTTTCAACTTGAAGGTGTTCTTGCTCTTCATTGCTTTGGATAAACTCTCAAATATGTCATTTATTTGTATTATTATTGATTTTTCCTTATTCATGAGTATCTAAGCACCCACAACTTGGGGGAACCATGAGTAGTTGACTTGAAATAACCTAGACTTTGTGCAATTCTTTGATTAGGGTTTAATATATACTTTTTATTTCTCTTTATTTAGATTGTTGTTTTGTGGTGTCCAATACCAAACCTTGTCTACTATCACGATCCTGACCAAGGTAGTGATGAATAGGATAAGGGAAGTAAATGATAAGATTCGATTGATGTGTTCTCGTCTAATCAACCAAATCTGACCAAGGAAAGGTTGACTGGGACAATGGGTAATGGTTAGTTGGCACTCCATAGTTACCAACCATGCACCATGGTGAAATTAGACCTTCACCTTCACAAAAGGGTTGGAAGAACCTAAGTTACCATCCTGTATGCGAATTACCAATTAAATTTATGTTGTCTAGTATAATTGATTCAACGAATCATAGGGAACATAATCCCTAAGTTGACCTAAAATTTGACTGTCCGCCTACATAGTTACTTTAGTTTTTATTTTTATTCTTGAATTACAAAGAAAACCCCCATTTACAGATTTTAGTGATTGATGCTTGAAATGATTTGTAGTGAATCTCTATAGTTAAGCCCCGTATTCCCTGTGGATTCGACTCTAACATTTGGTTAGATTAATTACTGATAGCGACCACTTTCTTATTAGAGCATGAACATTAGATCAAAATTATGGCATCGTTGCTAGGGAATATGGCTAGGTTCTTGACTTGATTTCACTATTAGTTAATGTATTAATTACTAGATTCTCTTGTATATTACTTTTGTTTGTTTTGTTTCTTTCCAGGATATATAAAAAAAAAAAGATTTGTGGAGTGTGCCTGATCACAACATTAGCCTCCATGTATTCTCATGTACGAGGAACTATATTATGAGGAGGACACTTGGTTTACTGCTAATCAAATATGGTATTTTCAGCCCAATGCTCAATGGTCCAATCAAGACCAGTAGCGCCAAGGTCAGGGAAATTGGGATTGGACCTATAGAAAAGAATGTGCTTATAGAGATAGCCAGGGTGGTTATTATGAGAAAAACAGGGGGCCAAACTTCGAGTGGAGTAGTAAAGATAGTTCCAAAAATGTTCCTTATGTGCCACCACACCATCACTATGCAGGGAAAAGCAACTCTAGAAATGGGGAGATGTTTGATCACCTATTGAAAAAGGCCGAGACACGGGATGAGATTCTACGTGAAATGAGATCAGAAATTGCAAACATCAATGAAAAAATAGAATTTGATTCTTTGGCTATTAAACAGCTTTAACAACAGTTTAGTGAGGTATCAACTCTACTTAAGTAGTATCAAAGTGGTACATTGCCTAGTGATGAAGCAAAATATACGGACATTACTGGTAGGTGTGGTAAGAATACTATTAATCCTCCTATGATGGTTGTTGTAGAAGATATTCAAAAGGAAATAATTATAGATAAGGATGTGGTTAAAGGAGACAAGTATGGCAAGGATGTGGTAAATGAATCAGTTGAAGAGCTAAAATAGTACAAGCCCGTCCCAAGGCCTTCTCCTCCTTTCTCTCAAAGACTCAAGAAGAGGGAGGAGGAAAGCAAGGTCAAGGACTCTCTCCTTGCTAAAACAACTATCCATCAACACTCTTCTAATCGATTCAGTGGAGAAGATGCCCACCATACCCTGCATAACTAAAGAGGTAGAGTTTGCAAGGGCACTATGTGATCTTGGTGCTAGCATAAATCCGAAGCCCCGTAGCAAGAAACAGAGACCAAAAGACGTAGAGTTTGCAAAGGCACTAGATGATCTTGGTTCTAGCATAAATCTGAAGCCCCTTGTGGTCTATGAGAATTTTAGGTTAGGAGCCTCTACTCCAAATAACATACAAAATTTAGTACTCATTCCCCTCATTCTCATACCACCACCCTTCGAGCATGATATAAAGTTATAAAAGAAATTAGGGGTCCAATTCATAAGTTCAATGTGGAAGAAAAAGCAAAATGTGGAGGAGCAAGGTTTGAAAAATTGGTGAAGTCTGAGTAACCAACTAGACTAAGTCGAGCCGTGATAATAAATCAGGCGTTGCTTGGGAGGCAACCCAAGATATGTTTTATTTTATCCCTATGTTCTCTATTGTGTCTTGATTTGTTGCATTGAGGACAACGCACAACTTTTTCGATTGGGTGTGGGAAGTTATGGATCTTGGTGAAGTCTGAGTAGCTTAGGGTCCATAACTACCCCAAATTTTGATCCAGAGATTTTCTTGCCTGTGTTCTTTTTCCTCATGGATATTTAATTTCTCTTGAACCAGCTTGTTTAGGTAGTATAGTTTTGATCCTGAGGTTTTCTTGCTTGTGTTCTTTTTCCTCATGGATATGCAATTTCTGTTGAACTGACATATTTAGGTAGTACAGATAATCTGTAGATATACAATAGTCATTATCTTTTGACATATATACATATAGTCTTTAAATGATTTTTGTGTTGAATTTTAGTACCCTTAAAATTTTTGAGATTGTTAGTTATTTTTGCAATCATGCATGTGATTATGTGGCAATGTTTGTTCTGATAAACCGAAGGCAAGTTGATGCTTGAAGCATGACCTGTGAGTCTATTTGATTATGTATGTGATGCCATGAAAGTGTGAGCTTACTTTGTAGTATTCATGCATTATATATTGACTCAAAACTTGCCTTGTTACTCTAAAATTGGATCGGAGATGTGGTTGATTGGGGAAGGATCTTAGGTCTTCGTTCTTTTAGTGAACTCACTTTTACCTAAATGACCTACCAAATGTGATAGTAGATCCCTTGATCCAAATGTTTGAGCTTTTCATGTACCTGTTCTTTCTCAACACGTAGCTAGCTCAGCTTTATTTTATGAAATACCTTGATATTGGCCCTCGTCTATCCTAGAATATATGAACTTTGATTGAGGTAAAAATCCTAAGTTGAGGGTGGCTAAAAAAAGTAGCCTGGTTTGGGGAATAGATATTGTGTGCTTCACCTCAGGCTAAAAGCATAAGTTGAGAATGGCCCTTATTTATGGTAAAGTAATGAAAATAAGGTGGGTAGTTGCGAAAGGAATAGATATTATGTGCTTCACCTCAGGGTAAAAGCTTAAGTTGAGGGTAGCCTTTATTATGGTAAAGTAATGAAAATAAGGTGGTTAGTTGCGAAAGAAAGAAAGAAATGAAGAAATCATATGTTGGATGAGAAAAAGAAAAGAAAAGTCGCCTTAGATTAAAGAGAATAACAAAACTGAGTTCAAAAAAATAATAAGGCACAGCTGAGAAAGAGAAAGAAAGCACCCAGAAAAAGCTTGAAAAAGAAGAATAAGGGCGGATTTAGTGTAAATGGTTGAGTTATGAAGGTAAGAGTGTTGATAAACATGGTTCAAGGATAGGTTCTAGTCTCTATTTGCCTAAAATTTCATACCAAAGCCCCATGAGCTTACGTTACAAGCCTTTAAGTCCTAAAGTGATCTAAATCCACTTTGTCATCAATCCAAAAGTTGAGTATAGAGGCAAGCTTATGATGTTAGTCATTTTGCAGGAATTTCATTTGTGAGAGTGAGAATGCTTGTACAGTCCCTCATTTTTAATGCACTTTGAGTGAGAAAGAGGGACTTCTTTTCTGTGGGGGCATTTCCACTACATAATTAGCATATGACTAACCTAGTGATTGTGGATGGTTGATATTCGATTTCTTAATGCAACTTTTTATGGTTTTATGTGTTTTTATGTTGATCATGCAGAAAAGTTAGGTTAGCATGATTTTGAAGAAAAATTGCAGATTTTGCTGAATCATAGGACATACGAGCTCACCTACAAGTCGTAGCGCAAGCTACGAGTCATCGGGTATGTCGTAGCAAGAAACAAAGACCAAAAAACTCAAAAATTTGCTAAGTGGAGGTCAACCCTATGAGCCCATCCTACAAGTTGTAAGTTACACTATGACTTGTATAGGTGGACTCGTAGCAAGAATTCGAGAGCCAAAAGGTTTGACCAATAACTAAAGGCTTAGACTATGAGAGGTGCATACGAGTCATAGCTCGAGCAACGACTTGTAACAGTGAGTCATAACAGTCAAGTCCAAATTGCCAAGTGCTGACTACGAGACCTCGATTACGACTCGTCAGTCACCCTACGAGTCGTACCTGTCTGACATACCTGCTGCCAGCTGTCTTTTCTGTGTCATTTTTAGGGTTAAATTTGTAAACACTATATATACTCTATGTGAGGGTTTATTTTGGGAGAGACCCGACATTCACAGCTACTTATAAATATTCTAGGAACATTTTTAGGGTTTAGAGTAGATTCTTATCTTTCAATTTGAAGACCCACTTTTGGGGTTGAAAACCCGTATTGTACTCATTTGCCATTAATCCAAGTTTGCGGTTTTCAACTTAAATGTGTTCTTGTTCTTCATTACTTTGGGTAAACTCTTAACTATGTCATTTATTTGCATTACTGTTGATTTTGCCTTAGCCATGAGTAGCTAAGCACCCACAACTTGGGGGAACCATGAGTAGTTGACTTAAAATTACCTAGATTTTATGCATTTCTTTATTGGGGTTTTGCATGTATTATTTATTTCCCTTCATTTTGATTGTTTTTTGGTAGTGGCCAACACCAAACCCTACCTACTATCACGATCCTGACCAAGGTAGTGACGAATAGGAAAAGGGAAGTAAATGACAGGATTCGATTAATCTTGCCTACTATCACGATCCTGACCAAGTTAGTGATGAATAGGAAAAGGGAAGTAGATGACAGGATTCAGTTGATGTATTGTTATTTAATCAACCAAACCTGACCAAGGGGAGGTTGACTGGGACAATAGGTAATGGTTAGTTGGCACACCATGGTTGCCGACCATGCGCCATGGTAAAATTCGAGTTTGACCTTCATAAGAGGGCTGAAAGAACCTAAGTTACCATCCTACATGTGAATTCCCAATTAAATTTATGTTGTCTAGGGTTATTGAGTCAACAAATCATAGGGAACACAATCCCCAAGTTGTCCCTAAATTTGAGTGTCTTCCTGCATAGTTAGTTTAGTTTTTATTTTTATTTTTATTCTTGAATTATAAAGAAAACCCCCATTTAGAGATTTTCATAATCGATGCTTGAAATGATTGGTAGTGAATCCTTATAGTCAAGCCCCGTATTCCTTGTGGATTCGACCCTAACCTTTGGTTAGGTTACTTACTGACAGTGACCGCTTTCTTATTGGAGCGCAAAAATCAAATTAACCATCTACCATATTTTGGGCACCTAGCATAGGGCACCACACAACCTCTACCTCTCCCTTTGGAACTTACCTACATTACGGACCCTCTGGGCCTCATTACTTCCCCTCTCACCACTAGAAGTCTCAGGAGCACCCACTTGTTGATTGACTTGAGTTACCCATGTTGTCACAACTTTGGCCATTACCTATAGAGCGTTATGAACCTCCGCATTCGACATATCACAATCTTGAGTAGCTTGAGACATATCCTGAAATGTAACGGTTATGGGTTAGCAATAAGCCCTTGGGGACCTAACTCTATCGCACAACATAGATCATGAAGAAGTGAAACATTTCCTAAACTGCCTCATAGTCTCCTATTCATAGTCGTGGTGCATAACAAGACCATGAATAAGACTCTAATTGACGCGGTGTGTTAGACTCTGAGAATCTAACAACCTAGTGCTCTGATACCAAGTTTGTCACGACCCAAAATAGGGCTTAGATGTGACATCGCGAATGGAGAGCCCGAAGGGTCCCCAAACAAGCCTCTTAACTTATCATTACACATCATCGGTCGTGAAAGAATTTAAATAAAATAAAAGAGTAGAAATAGGGAATAAGGGGAAAGCTTGCATAACATCATAGTCAAGAGATAAAGAATCAAAGCGCATATCATAGATACATAACTTGTCCAACAAACACCTCAAATACATAGATAAGACGGGGGCCAAGACAAAGCAATTGAGCTCACCCTCATAGTCAAAACAGAACATAAAGAAGAATGTCTCCATACATAATAAGAACAACATTGATAAAGGTCCCCGAAGTGGAGGACTCACCAACTATTGAGTAGTACCGAACTAGCCACGTGGAGGAGAAGGATGATCAACTTGGGCACCGGTTCCTACATGGTGATATCATGTAGGCAAAAGTATGCGTTAGTATTTTTGAATGTACTAAATATGAAGGATGCAATGCAACAAGAGATAGGCACCTCAATCAAAATGCATAACAATAGGAAATAGGCATAATATAACAATATGGCATGTATGATCAATGCATAAGTAAAATATGCTTAAGTAACTCATGCTCATATCAAATATCATATGTGTAGAAAAGACCAAGCTAGATTTTCAAAGTACAAACCCCTTGGTTGGTTGGTGATGGTTTCACCCCATCACCCTGGTGGTGTGGTACAAACCCCCCCACATGGTTGATAATAATTTCACCTTATCACTTTGGTGGTGAAGTACAAACCCCTCACATGGTTGATGAGTACAAACCCTTACCTCGGTTATCAAGGTACAAACCCCTCGACAAGGTTATCCGGGCTCTTAGTCAATAGTCACAACTTTGCATAGCTTTAACATAGTTCATAGACATGTTCATACTAGTAAACCTAAATGTAAAATTAACTTTAAATTATGCAAATTGAGTAAAAAAGGAGATTAGGGCACCATGGGTGAAAGGAAACAATAGCTAAAACCTATATACATTAGCTTTGGAGAATTTCTTGAAGAAGGCTTTAATGGAGACTTGAAGCTTGAGGGAAATCCTTAGATCCGGATGAGGGTTTTGGGACTTGAATCTTGAGAGAACTACTAGTCTAAGTGTTTAAGTGAGTATTGGGGGATATTTAGAATGATATGAGGATGAAATAAGGCTAAGTATAGATATTTTCAAGTATGGGAACCCTTAGATCTAAGACAAAAAACAGGACCAGAATAATGCGACGCAGATTACTCACCAGAATTTGCATTTCTGCATTTATGAGTTCTACGTAAACAGGAATAAATTCTTCATCCGAACTCAGAATGAGGTAAAACCAAGTGCGTTGGAAAGCTTACTCAAAGAGCTTAATTTGGTAGGTTGTGAGCCACCTAGTTCATTGTGTACTGAGATATGCCCCTTTAAAGTTGACCCTCTTAAATTGTATTTTTTGTAATTTTCAGATTTTGATACAGTTACTCTAAAATTTAGGTTAGACCCATTTCTCACTCAATTTTGCCCCCTGAAAAAGAATATGAAGTTGGATTTTCAAAATAACGAATGAATTTTTAGATATATGGAAATTACAATTTTGGGCACTTCCGAGGCACATTTTCTATCACTTTTTTGAGTCATTTCAGTATCACCACACTTGGAAAAATTATCCCAAAGAGTTATGAGATGGTGATTTATACTTAGAAAAATTTTCATTTCGAAAGCTATACGATTGGCCATACAGCTCGTGAAGGTGGCCATGTGACCACACTTTATTCCAAACAGAGGGTTTACAAGGCTAAGGCTACCACATGACCCTCCACACGGTCTGTGAAGGGTCACACATCCCATGTGGGGTCTAAGTGTGATGTGTCTTAGGTTAAAACTCCTCACCAAGGGCAACATCTAATTTTTGAGGCCAAGTGTCACTCCACTTGAGGCCACACGGGATGTGTGACCTCATACGGACCGTGAGGTCGCCCTTAAAGTGTCACCTTGATCCAAAACTCCCCAAAGTCAAAATTTCAAGATCCAACGAAGTCGTACAATGTTCGGGTCATTACATCCTCTCAACAAGATGAAAACCTTAATACTCTCATCTAACTCTAAGTAACAACACCTCATCTTGCTATTCCTTCCCACTTACAACTTCACCTTAGATGGAATGACACATCATTGCTATCATTAAAAAAAATCAACCTTCTCCTAGATATCAGTACTCAACTACTACCATCGGTATCATCATCAAAATAAAAAAAACACTGAGGGGCTTAGAACGAGAGATCTAGAGCATGATTTATTTGAGAAACTTTTTTGATAAAGGAGTACACATAACATAATATTACTTTAGTTATGTGGTGCTTAGGGAGGAGTTCAAGGTGACCTTCCTTAATTGGTTATTTCCCCTTGAACTTAGGTAAGCTAAGTTGGTGAAATTTATGAAGGGTCCATGAGTGTGAGGGAGTATGCCCTCAAGTATACCCAACTTTCAAAATATGCCCCATATTTGGTGGCCGACTCAAGATCTAGGATGAATGAATTTGTGATGGGTGTGTCCGACTTGGTTAGTGAAGAGTGTCGGTTCGCCATGTTGATTAGTGATATGGACTTATCATGTTTGATGACCTTTGCAGAGCAAATGGAGGGGGAGAATTTGAGGAATAGAAGGGTCCCTGAGGCTAAGAGGGCTCGTTTTGAGGGCAGTTCCTAAAGGGTGTTCGGATCCACCAAGGCCAAGGGTCCTCTCATGCTTCCAATAGGAGGTTTGCCAACGACTTGCCAAGGCCCCAAGGTATTCGTGTTGTGGTTCCTAATGAGGTGTGTCCTATGTGTGGAAACAAGCATATGGGCCCATGCTTAAAAGATACTAATTCATGCTTTGGTTGTGGGGAAGTGGGTAACAAAAAGGTGGATTGCCCCCCAGATCGCAACAAGGACAAAGAGGTTCATCCACAAGATGCTAATGCGGTTCCTTTGGGGAGAGGTGGCCAACAAGATGGTGCCCTAAGGCACAATCAATTTTATGCTTTGCATGGGAGGCAAGGGGTTGATGAAGTCCATGATATCATCACGCGTATGTTGAAAACTTTTTACTTTGATGTGTATGCATTGATTGATTCGGATGCCACTCTTTTTTTCTTACCCCCTTTGTTGGCCAAAAGTTCCATGTTGACCCCGAGTTATTGCATGAGTCATATGAAGTGTCTACTCCTCGTTGATCTCTAAGGGGTGTATTTACCATCTTGTGAGGGTTAGGGATGTAGAGTCTAAAGTCCTTCCTATAGAATTAGTTTCGGTTGTAAATAAGTTTCTTGATGTCTTCCCAAATGACCTTCCCAGTGTTCCTCCCGAAAGGGAAATAAACTTTTGCATAGACCTCCTCCCCGATACTCAACATATCTCTATTCCCACTTATCGTATGGCCTCGGGAGTTGAAAGAGTTGAACGAACAATTAAGGGACTTGTTGGAGAAGGAATTTATTAGATCTAGCCAATCACCTTGGGGTGCTCTGGTGTTATTTGTGAAAAAGAAGGATGGGTCCCTTAGGATGTGTATTGACTACCGGCAACTAAATAGGGTCACTATCAAGAGTAGGTATCCTCTTCCAAGGATTGATGATTTTTTTGACCAATTGCAAGGGGCTATCCATTTCTCTAAGATTGATCTTCAGTCCGGGTATCATCAAGTGATGGTCTTCATTGATGACATTTTGATCTATTCTCGTGGTGAGGAGGAGCGTAGGGCTCATTTGAGGGTTGTGTTGCAAAGATTGATGGAGGAGCAATTGAATGCTAAATATGAAAAGTGTGAACTTTGGTTGAGGGAGGTTGCCTTCCTAGGACATGTGGTGTCGGGGGATGGTATTAAGGTGGATCCAAAGAAGACCGATATGATTAGAAATTGGCCTAGACCATTGATCCCGTCGGACATTAGGAGTTTCTTGGGTTTAGCGAGATATTATCGAAGGTTTGTGAATGGATTCTCTTCTATTGATTCTCCCATGACAAAATTGACTCAAAAGAAGGTTAAGTTTGTGTGGACCGATGAATGTGAGAGGAGCTTCCAAACATTGAAAGAGAAACTTGTGTCTGCTCCTATATTATTACTACAAGATGGACTTGAGGGATTTGTTGTGTATTGTGATGCTTCCCGGGTTGGTTTGGGTTGTGTGTTGATGCAAAATGGTAAGGTCATAGCCTATGCTTCTAGGGGAGTTGCATCGGTTGGCTAGATTGGGAGTTAGGTTGGAAGAGGATGGTAATAGTGGTGTGGTTGTTATTGATGGTTCTATGTCTTCTTTGGTTGATGAGGTGATGACAAAACAAGACCTTGATCCCTCCTTGCTAGAATTGAAGGCTTTGGTGAAAGAGGGCACGGTGGAAGTTTTATCCCAAGGGGGAGATGGTTCCTTTAGGTACCAAGGTAGGTTGTGTGTACCTTGTGTTGATGGTTTGATAGAAAGGATCCTTGATAAGGCCAACAACTCTTCTTATTCTATCCACCCTGGCTCCACCAGTATGGGGTGCATGTAGATGTGTTTACCGATCATAAGAGCCTCCAATATGTCTTCAGTCAAAAGGATCTCAACTTGAGGCAAAGTAGATGGTTAGAACTTCTTAAGGACTATAATATGAGTGTGCATTATCATCCGGGTAAGGCAAATGTGGTGGCGGATGCCTTGAGTAGGGTGTCCATGGATAGCCTAGCTTATGTTGATGGTAGTGAGAAGGAGATGTCTAGGGAGTTGCATCGGTTGGCTAGATTGGGAGTTAGGTTGGAAGAGGATGGTAATAGTGGTGTGGTTGTTATTGATGGTTCTATGTCTTCTTTGGTTGATGAGGTGATGACAAAACAAGACCTTGATCCCTCCTTGCTAGAATTGAAGGCTTTGGTGAAAGAGGGCACGGTGGAAGTTTTATCCCAAGGGGGAGATGGTTCCTTTAGGTACCAAGGTAGGTTGTGTGTACCTTGTGTTGATGGTTTGATAGAAAGGATCCTTGATAAGGCCAACAACTCTTCTTATTCTATCCACCCTGGCTCCACCAAAATGTATAGAGATTTGAGGGATGTGTATCGGTGGGGAGGCATAAAAGGGACATTGCCAAATTCGTTTCCGATTGTCATACTTGTCAACGAGTCAAAGACAAACATCAAAGGCCAGGTGGCCAAGCCCAAGACATTGAGGTTCCTACTTGGAATTGGGAAGAGATAAATATGGATTTTGTGGTTGGGTTGCCCAAGACTAGAAAGGGTTTTGATTTTATTTGGGTTGTGGTTGATGGGATGACAAAATTGGCTCACTTTCTACTGGTTAAGACCACATTTGGGGCTGAAGATTATGCAAGGTTATACATTCATGACTTGGTAAGGTTGCATGAGACGTTGTAGGGTTTGGTCCATTTTGGTAAGAAGGGCTAGTTGAGCCTAAGAATATGTTGGTCCTTATGAGGTCATGAGGAGGGTTGGCAAGGTAGCTTACGAGTTGAGGTTGCCTAGTGAGATGGAATTGGTTCATCCGGTGTTTCATGTGTCAATATTGAGAAAATGTGTGGCTGATCCGAATGTCATTGTGCCTCTTGGGTGTTTTTGCGGATAATTTGACATATGAAGAGGTTCCAATTCAGATTTTGGATAGGCAAGTGAAGAGGTTGAGAAACAAAGAGGTAGCTTCCGTTAAAGTTCTTTGGAGGAATCAACAAGTTGAGAGTGCTACTTGGGAGGCCGAAACGGACATGCGACGGCGATATCCTTACCTTTTCCACTCCACTCAAGCCTAAGGTATTGATCTAAGTCCTTCATTTGATCACAAGTCTTAAGTTCAGCCTCATGTCATTGCATATGTTCATGTTTAAATTGACAAGTTCATGATGATTTTACACTTATGATGAAGTTTTTGAAATAATGTTTAAGTGCACTGTTGCATCTCTTTGTGGGCTGAAATTGTCATGTTTGTGCATCTCATATACGTCTCTTTGACATTTGGGGACTGTCACAACCCAAGCCTAGGGCCTAGACGTGACCGGCGAATGGGAAACCCGAAGGAACCCCAAACAAGCCTCTTAGTATATCATACACACATCCTTGGTCGCGAAAGCAAGACAAAACAACATGAGAAGCATAAACAAGGAAAATCGGGACTTAGGGAAAGAGTTAAACACTTGAATAATATAAATGAGTCAAGCTCAAGCATAATACATAACTTGTCCAAAAACACCTCTAGACATAGAACTTAGTGGGGGCCAAGACAAGCAACCAGGCTCACTCTCATAGTCATAAGTACTCCAAAATATACAAGATATAGTCCAAACATAGGCATGAAAGAAGATAGATATTGTCCCCGGACATGAAGACTCACCAAATCTAACTTGAACAATCCGTCTAACCACGAGGAGAATCAATAGGAGCTCCGGATCCTACATGGTAACATCATGTAGGCATAGAGTATGCGTTAGTACGTTTGAATGTACTAAGTATGTAGGATGCAATGCAACAAAAGATAGGCATCATAGGCAAAAATGCATAATCATAAGTAATGAATAGTACACTAACAATATGGCGTGTATACTTAGAATATAACATATGTGTAAGAAGAGACCATTAACTATTGGTGGATCATCACACACTACCACCCTTGGTGATTGAGGTACAAACCTCGTCAATAAGTTGGTGAATCGTCGCACCCTACCACCCTTGTTGTTTGAGGTATAAACCCCGTCAATAGGTTGGTGGATCGTCGCACCCTACCACCCTTGGTACCGGAGTACATACCCCCTGATAGGTTGATGGGTACAAAGATTGTTTCATTCACTTTTATTTGTCCATTATATTAAAAAATAAATTTTTATATAAGATATTTCAAATAAAAAAATGAAATTATAATTTAAAGTAATACAGATTATTAGTTCCATTACAGGAAAAAAAAAGTTTAAAAAAAATTTTAAAACATTATATGTCATTATTTTGAAAAATCATGAATAAATCGCCAAGGAATCTAAATGATATCACAACTTAAATCAATACAAAAGCATAGAGGCGAAGTGTGATGTGGCCTAGAGAATTTACTCACCTAGAAAATTAGTTGTTTTCCACGTGCATGCTCCTCCAGAAAATTTAAGACAACATTCGGGGTGTTCATAGGTTTAAACTCGTGACTTATCGTACAAAAATAAAAACTTTAATAATCAAGATAGCCGCGTCAACTAGGATATGATATGAGAAATGATATGATAGTCAGCTACAAAAACGAAATCAAACTCAGATAGTCAACTAGGAAAAGAGGAGCCAAGTGCAAGATAACCCACAGAATACATATATCAACAACTTCAATAAAAGTAATATCATAGTGCATTACAAATCATATTTTTATAAGTAACGCCAACTCAGAACAGAGAACAATACAATTAGTCCATTTCTCCATTAAATCCTACCACAATATTGTGACACATGAAGGAATAAACCAAAGAAAAGTACAAAGAAGTACACGGGGGCAAGAGACCATCTCATTCTTCAGCTGCACTCGCAGCACTTAGATCCACATTGAGGTCCAGAACCTGAAGAAAGACAATTGGAGTCACCTCTGTTAGGTACTCTAGATTAAAGAAAAATACATCCTTTGCATAGTACACATTTCATTCCTTACTCCCTTCCCCTTTTCAAGGAACGGTGGGAAGAAAAATGAGTTGAAGGTGACAATGTATACTAATTGAAAGTGTTCTATTTGATGTAAAATATGAAAAACTCCAATATCAGATGTCTTGAGCAGGTTACTCCGATATAACCGCCTTTGAAAAGTAAAAGTATTGTGGTCACAATATTCTCCAGGAACCTATTTTCTTCCAAATATACAGCTGGTACAATAACTTCTCTATGTAGACTCGCATCTCACCTCACAAACACAGACATTGAAAAGGACAAGACTTAATAAGCCATCAGTGATAAGTTATTAAGATTAAAACACATCCAGGATCAAAGAAATAACGAACTGTGCACCATCGCAGTATGTATGCTACTCATGATTGAGATCTGGAGGGGAGCAGAAAAAGGAAGGGGAGCATTTACAAGAAATTGGCAATGCTATTATAAACCTTCAATCTACAACTCTATTATCAGAAGTGAACCTTGACCTCAGTTGATATAGCAATTTGTCATATCACTGTCAGAAAGATACTATTTATTAAGGATTCAGCTAGAGTGTTCAACAAACCGCATCCCTCTTACTCTTTAGCAAGAGCAATATCCTCCAGAAATGCAAACATGGACCAAAATTAAACATACCTTTCCAGTTATCAAGGTATACATATTGAGGACATCATCAATAGTCGACTCAAAGTGAGTTGTAGCATCATAGCTCTGTTCAAGAAGAAAGATGGCCACGTCATGCTAGGAAGACTTTACGACAGATTTCAAAGTGACTCAGAGAGACTCACAGTAGAAATAAAACAATTATCTAAAGAGGGCTCATTGACAGGTTCAAATCTGTCATATGATTCAAAGAAGATCTCATCCACTTGTCCTAGAAGATCAATGCCAGGCTTCAGTTCACTCTCCGGATTATCAGTTTCCGCCTCTGTTGAGACAAATGCAATAAATTTGCCCTTTGGCGCAACATTATGAGTGTAAGAACAACAGAACAGGTACCTGAAGATCCAAACACAACCAAGTAAGAAGAGATCCCTCTAATATCCAAAATGTTTTGCAAAACCAAGTCAGCATAAATAACATTTTCAAGGGCGAATAGCTTCTCTAGGAGCATATAAAGTACAAATAGTATTGGTACTAATAGCAATCAGCAATAAGACCGCTCTCAGATCTACAAACTGTTTAGTATAATGTTCATAATTCTTCGCATTAGTTGTTAGCTCAACGGTAAACCAGAACTCCAAGCAATGATTTATTACTTGCAGAATATCTGTTGATACAATAACTAGTTAGCAGCGATGTATTTATAATCCTTGTTTCTACTACTTAATGAAGCAGATTACAGTTCGTACATATAAACAATGCACAAAAGCAGATCTTGTTATAGTACGTGTCTAGTTTTGGATCCTGAATAAATCGGTAGCTTTGTATTTGAAATTTGTAAACCTAAGAAAGCTGAAACCGAGCCATTCCCAGCCAAATAATCATTGTTTAGGATCCACTCATAAATAAATCAACCATGTCAAGCTCAGGTAAAATATAAATTCACAGAAAAATCTTTTCCAATTCCACAACACTATATGCAAAAGATGGAATGGAGTTACGCAGTCAGATCTATCAAAAAGAATGTGCCGAAGCCAACAAACTCCCACACTTCTTTTTTCCGGGAATACTTGAGCTAGTTACCCAAATAAATGTTATTGGAACAATCAAACCACCCACCCCACCCTTGATAATAAATTAAAGCAGATGAAAGAAAACATCAAGTCAAGGGAATCAGTCATCCAAAAAATGATATGCGCTTTGAGATGCTGGAGTAACATAACATGATATATCAGATAGAGAGCAAGGAGTGAAACTTGGAGGGCATCATTATGAGACTGTATCAAAAAGTACCAAGTAATGCAACATGATATATCAGATAGAGAGCGAGGAGTGAAACCCATGGCAAATGTTGCACAAATGTTCAGAACTTGGAATATGAGATTATTATAGTTAGGATAGAGAAATTTAAAAATGCAACTAGAAAGATAGTCTTACATCCGACTCCAAGGAAAATTTAACGAAAATTCTGATCTAGTTAATATTTTAAGAAGTATCTTTTTGCTGAGTCATGAAAAGTGTACATGTAACAGAGGTAAGTGAAATGTGATAACTTTTGAACTGTAACAAATTTTACCTAGTTAAATAAAGATTAACCATGCAACATAAACCAGCAAGAAAGAAGATTCAAACAAATTTAATAACAGATAAATATTATCTCAAGGGCAAGCTTTGTTTTGAAGCCGTTTAATAGGCTTTTAGCTCTAATATAGTTGCACGGGAAAAATTGCAGCATACTGAAAGAACTTACAAATCAGATTTACGGCCCAATTGTTTTTGGGGTAAAATAATTTGCACCGAGTGAGAATCAGCGGTATTTGGAATTGGGTGGCTCATAATTGCAATAGCTCTTGCAACTTTTCCAACCTTTCTAACCTGCAATAATATGCTCTGGGTTTATTAATTAGTCAAAACCACTTAAACAATTAAGCCAGACATTTCAATAGTAGGTAGTTTGACATCTCCTACGCAATATTGTCCATGACTCTGATTTACACGGAGAATGGCCTTTCCTTTTTTGACAAGTCAAAAATTATCATTTAACACCAAATTGGTGTAAAAATTATGGGTAAGATGTGTACGTGACTACTTGAGTTATCCGTTGTTCTCCACCAAGTTCTACCAAACCCCTCATATCACATGGTTTTTTGTCCTTGTACTAATAATGACCAAATGCAAAGCGAAATAAGACAAGCTGGCTATATTACATTTAAGAAGTCATTAAAATCATCAGCTAGAGCACTTATTACCTTGTTGATCAAGTAAGAAGGATCACATACAACTTTCTTGCACTTAGCTGTCTCTCCTTCTGAAGTGACACCACTGACCTTTCCTTCTTCATCGAATTCTACCTGGAATTTGAGAAGACAATTGTTTTGAGGACATAACATGAAATTAAAGATACCATACACTTGGCGAAACAGAAATATAAACTTTACCTTGTATTCAGGTTTGTTCAACATATAGGTCCCACCATACACAGCACTAAGTCGAGCAAATGCCTAAGTTAAGCAACACATATACCAAATCGAAATGATTCAATCTAAAAAGAAAAGCTAATAAGTTCAACAACCCTTCAACATGACGGAGGATGACTAATAATAACAAAGGCAGAAGATACAAAATGAAATGAGGAACTCAAGGTGGTACCTGGGGAAGCTCTCCTAATCCATATAAAGGGTAGATATATGGTGATCCTCCTTGAAAACGTGCAAGAGACTCAGCATACAGCTATGACATTTCATGGAACAAAAGTTTAGAGAAAAGCACATGGAACTTTAAATACCACTAGCTGGAGAATTTAAAAGCAAAATGATTTAGTTCACCTTCATTCTCTTCACCGTATCCAACGCAGGTTTGTCTAAGTAACGGTCATCTCTGTGTAATGCCAATGCATGACCAATGAAGTCCACAGTGTTGTCATCAAGACCATATTTTCTGATAAAAAGAAGAATTAGCATAAGCCCTGGTTCTATAAATAGATTACAATTTATTAATATAGGCAATGCTGACAAACACTTTATAACGCCAACTTCTACCAACAGATAATTTCCAAACATAAAAATCATTAAGAAATCACATAGAAAGATCAAATATTAGAACTTCAAAATTTCTTATCTTCTAACCATCAGATCCTCTCGCCACTATAGAAGCATGTTAAGAAAAATGAACATCGAACCTACGTCAATGACAAAAAGTAGCTCATGATGCAAGAATTGCCAAAACCATAAACAACAGCCAATTCCCTCAACTAATGTAGGAAACACGCCAAGAAAGCATAAGACGAACCACATATTTCATAGGCACCTTCCATTGATTTTACTCGGTAGTTTCTACTTTTCTATTTTTGATACCAAATTTTGCTCACTTGTTTCTTCTAGCATAACTCTTAATAACAGGTAGAGAAGACAAAATCTAAGGGAACTCAACAACAACTGTCTCTGATATGAAAAGCCTCAACTAACATATGGAAAGAAATAAGCAGAACAGAAAGTTCAAGTCAGGAGCATACGCAATAAGCTCTCTTGCTGTCACTCTTGTTAGATCCATCCCTTCATGTGTCTTAGGATCACTCTCCTCATAATTCTGAACGTAGATAATGAAATTCCGAGCACGGCGTTTCTCAAAAAAGCCCATTAAAGGAGATTTAAGTGCCTCCATATCAGTGGCAGGCACCTTGTGAACCTATTTCATCAAGTAAATGTGAACATTAGGTTAGAGCAAAGAATATTCTTGAAACTAAAATCTGACACCTTGCAACAGCACCGAAAGAGAGAAGTGTACCTTTCCTTTATTATAGACAAAGCTTCCATCAACAGCTTTGAAGTATAAATATTTTGTGACATCAGTGTGGATTAGAACTCGTACAAGTGCCCCATTAGCCATAATGAACTGCTCCAGCCAATCAGTTAGAACACCAGTACATAATCAAAGGTTTTCCATGAAGCAGATAGTCAAAAGAGGAAAATGGAAAACCTTTGGGATCATGTCAACATTATAATCCCTGCTAGAACCCAATTGAGCTGGGGGCTTGTCACTTCCCCTGAACCTCTTCCAGAGCTGAAAGCAGAAAACTCCATCAGACAAATGTCAGGAACAAAAAGTAAAAATGGTCAACTATTAGAGGAACCTTACCTGGACAAGATTGAGAGATGTCGACTCTCCTCCATAGTAGTCATTCCTGTCCATATGCAGGACCTATTATACAAGAAAGGAACAGTATTTACCAAGCAACTCCAGTTAAATGGAATGTGAAGCATATCTCTTAGTAAAGAAACAAATAAAAGACATCAAGAGGAAAAGATAAATTGCTCTAATAGATATTATCCCCCCACCCCCAATTCTATCTTTACACTGACATTCACATATACATTTTATTTGTTCTGCTATTTTATTACTTGTATGGTTTTCGTTATTCTCATTCCGGTCTGGAAAACCTTGAACGACAACTTTATGAATAGTTCAAGGAAACCGCCAATGGACGCCGACAAGGTGACACTACATGTTGTGTTTATTGTGTTCCGATTATCATAGTATTCTGCGTTGTGATAGTTCCTTATTAATTGCTATGCTTTCTTCCCAGTTTCCTTCTTCCTTTACATGGATTGTTACACTTGAGCTGAGAGTCTTTCAAAAACACCCTTTGTACACTCCGCCCTCCCTAGACCTCAGAAGTGGGATTTCACTGGGTTATTTTATTACTTGTACCTCACACACAAATAATTAAGACATGTTTGCAACATTTCTCAAAAGAGATACACAGCAAGTTCTAAAAGAACTTTTACCTTGCATAGACTTACTCATTGAGCAAGTGATGAAGCAAATTACAAGTCAATAGGAGCAAAAAACCGATGTGGAAGAAATGAAAAGCTATATTTAAAGCTAATTCAAAGAAATAAAAACCTTAAGACCATCAACAGAGAGAAGACCACTGAGGATGCATTCCTTAAGGCCAGTGCCAAGCACAATCACATCGTACTCTTCATCCATGTTGGGAGAGTGGATCTATATTATTAGGGTTCTTTATCAGCTATTGTTTATACAAATTCTCTAGTGTTAGCAAATGGTACGGGAGAAGACAAATATTGTTTTGATGATGATGACTCAACAAAGAAATGCCAGAAATAGGGTTGTGTCAACTTACTTTATTTATTCAGTCAAAAATAATTAACGACCAATATTTTTCTATAAATAGTCCGGATAGCTAATATGTTTCGTCTCCTTAAATATTTGTTCAATGTAATAAGTTAAAGGATGAATATAATGGCAAATTATTTTACAATTAACATTATATTTAGAGCTCATTTGGCTTAGTTTAAAAGCTGGTCAAACCTATTTTTAAGTTTTTTTTTAGCTTATAAAAATATTTGCTAATTTTCAAAACAACTTAAAAAAAGTTAAAATTTACTTAAAAATAAGTTAAAAGTTAAAAACAGCACTTCTCCCCAAACTTTTTATTTTTTTGCTTATTTTAAGTGTTTTTAAGTCAAATTAATTTTTAAGGCTTTTGGAGTGTTTGGGTGTAAATTTAAAAAGTACTTATAAGCACTTATTTTTAAGTCAAAATGACCAAAATAAGTCGTAAGTTAGAAATCCTAACTTATAGCTTTTGGCTTATAAGTCAAAAGCAATAAGCTCATCCAAACGGGCTCTTAGTCAACAGAATGTAGACCACTAATATAGGCTAGATCTAGTAGAAGTGAATGGGCTTACAAAATGTAATACCGGAGGTAGACTCCATGCTACTGGTGGCAAAAGTGTGATCGGAAAACAAGTATACCATGGAATATGCAAGCGTAGGTACAATAGGAAAAAAAAAAGGAGATCAAGAGAAGAAGAATAAAGATACACATTATTATAGAGAGACAAACAAAGTGGCGGACAAGCTAGCATAAATCAGTCATTATCATTACGAGTGCATCATCTATACAAGACTTGAGAGTCTACCGAGATCAGCGCGAGCCTTGCTTCAGCTGGACAAAATGTGAGAATCATAAACTTAAAGGTCAATGAAATAGTCTTTGAACTCCTGCAAGAGGAAGAGGCTATGGCTATATTGTAATTTTTACACTACTTCACACTTGTGAATGCAAATTTTGATAGGGCCTGGGCCTAGCATGTCAGCCCTCAAAATAGATTGGGAATTTTTTTAACTTTCTTAACTTCGAATACAATAGTGTTTTAAAACTTTTTTTTTTCAAGAATAACTCTTTTTTTGTGTTCTTAAATATTTGTTCAATGAAACAATTTAAAGATGAATACAATTACAAATTATTTTACAATTAACATTATACTTAGTCGGCTTAGAATTTTCACAAGGTTAACTGTGAATAACTCGTTTTCCTAGTTCATTCATAGGAGACATTAATTCACAGTTTTGGACTGTCATACTTAGAATCAACCTATAACAACTAGAAAAAGTGTCTCAATGAATCACTATATTCAATTCATACAATTCTAGTGAATCAACAACATATATGACTCGGTTTAATATATAAATGAATCACCATAAAAAGTTATGAACAACTCATAGTTTTGAAATGAATCACTATACAAGATATATACTCTCGATTTTATATATAAATGAATCACCACGTTTAATGAATCACCACAAAAAAGTTGTGAACAACTCATGGTTTTAAAATGAATCACTATACAAGATACATACTACACACATGAATCATTATATTTTCCTAATAAAATA
>DF365194.1:331-10530 GCA_000787875.1 Solanum virginianum
TAATGCCATAGAATAAAGTGTTTTACATACCTCAATTACTCCTTCGACAAATTCAAATGCAAAGTCAATCCAACTTACACTTCCGGATGTCCAACGTTTACAACAATTCACAATAATGCCAATGGTTAGCTAAAAGCCTTTTCGAGCCTCAAATCCCAAATCTTGCCCCTAATTTTATAAAATTTTTGGCAGCACTTTCCCTAGAATATAAGCTGCCCTGAGACTCAACTCGAATCAAATGAATCAACAACAACAACAACCCAACAACACCAACAATCATTTTCAATACCATTAAAACACCGAATACACTAATTAACCTTATTTTCTCATGACTACAAAAATAGGGTAGCAACTTATATTTATATATACATGATGTTCAAGCACTCCCTTGCTTCCCAAAAATCATATTACATCAACTAAATATCAAATACACACTTCCAATGCAACATAATATTTGATTACCTACTTAGACTCCAAATTCGGCCACATACTATATACACATACTTAGATAATTTCCAACACTTCCTCCACCCTACCAAGATCATATTCATGCTACTTAAACATAAATTCATAGTTCTAACATAATATAACACCATATACATTCCTGTTCCAAATTTTAACTCCAACCCTAACATTGATAACTTTTCTTTAACATGCTAGCTTAATGATTTTCTTTCAATTCAACATACTACAACATACATAGAACCTTCATAAGCCATAAAACAAGACTAAAATTGGTCTTACCTCTTATACTCCTTATTTAGGCTCAAATCGCCAAAGTCAATGAAAGGAGTGTTTTCTCGCTCAAATAACCCTTCCACATTACTCGGGGGACTCAATATAGGAGGTTTGTAATGTCAGAAACTTTTTCCTAATTGAGTCAATTAAGGACATGCAAGTTCTAACAACCCAAGTTTAGAAAATTCTACTTAAGTCCCCAACTTTCCAAAAATATTACTTTAGTCCCAAATTTTTTCAGTAATGCTACATAAGTCCCAAATTTTGTAATTGTTCTAATACACCACAATACGAGTTCTAACACAATGTGCCCCAGAAATACCCCAGATACCAACCAGAACTCACACTTAGAAAATTTAGCATATAACTACTGATCCTTAAGGGTCTGAAGGATCACTCTAAGGTGGTCTGCATGCTCCTCCTTACAACGGGAGTAGATCAGGATATCATCTCTGAACACAATAACAAACATATCTAGGTACGGTCTGAATACTATGTTCATAAGATCCATGAAAGTTGCTGGTGCATTCGTCAGCCAGAAGGACATGACCAAGAACTCATAATGACCATAGCGGATTCTGAAAGCTATCTTAGGAATATCTCTTTCTCTAACCTTAAGCTGATTACACCCAGATCTGAGATCTATCTTACAAAAATAGGTAGCACCTTGAAGTTGATCGAATAAGTCATCAATTCTGAGAAAAGATACTTATTCTTAATGGTGACCTTGTTCAACTGACGATAATCTATGCACATCCATAGAGAACTGTCCTTTTTACGCACGAAAAGAATTGGAGCACTTTAATGTGATATGCTTGGTCTAATGAAATGCTTATCTAAGAGATCTTTCAGCTGCAACTTTAACTCTTTTAACTCTGAAGGAGCCATACAGTATGGAGGAATAGATATGGGCTGAGTATCTATCCCAAAGTCTATCTCCCTATCAGGAGGGACTCTGGGAAGATCCTCCGAAAAGACTTCTGGGAACTCATTCACAACTAGGACGGACTGAAGAGATGGTGCCTCAGCATGAAAATCCTAAACTCTGACTAGGTGGTATATACACCCTTTGGAAATTAACCTTCTGTCCTTGAGATATGAGGCAAACTAACCCTTAGGAAAATCTGAGCTACCCCTCTACTCTAAGACTGGTTCTTTGGGAAACTAAAACTTGATTACTCTTGTTCTGCAATTTATGGAGGCATGTCTAGGATAAAATCAAACTCTACCATGTCTAACTTCACCAAATTAGCTATAATAGTCTTATGATAAATGGAGACTAGAAAACCCCTATAGATTCTTTGGGCTATGATAAACTCTCTAGTAGGAGTAGAAACACTAAAAGGCAAAAGAAGGAATTCTGGATTAACCCTAAACTTCATAGCTACATATGGCATTACAAAAGACAATGTGGCTCCTAGGTCTAACAATTATAGACATCATAAGTAAAAATTTTGAGCATACTCGTAACCACATCTGGCGAGTTCTCCTACTCCTGTCTGGTGTCCATGGTATATGAAGGGTTTGTGCCCCCGCTTGTTCCTGCTGTAGTGCCCTTGTGAGGTGGCTTACCCTTCGATGCTGAAGAAACTGCCTGTGATCTATTATCTCTCATATTCTGCTTCCCCATAGGGCAATTCTTCAAGAAGTGTCCCACCTGACCACATTTGAAGCAACCATTTGTGCCCATAAGGCACTCTCCGGGATGAGACCTAACACACTTACCACTAGTAGGATAACGATTTTCTCCTTGAGCTACACTACCCTGTGACTAGCTTCTCGAAAACCTATGCTGTTATGAACCCTACTCATTCCTGACTCTCGGTGCAGGTACACTAGCGGATGAAGGTGCTGGTCCAGCTATCTTAGGCTAAAAAGATGAGTGACTTCCACCTTTAATCCCTCTCTTGCCTGCCTCCTGGCCTAATTTCTTGGCACTCTTGCTCCTGAAATCCTCCCTATCTTGCATCTTCTCCTCCTCTTCATGCTAAACATATGTCATCTAACGGGCTATATCCATATCCCCAATCAACATCACATTCCTGCCCTCTCTCTTAGTTATTCGAGAGAGCCCAGACACGAAGGGATCGATCCTAGTATGCATGTTTGCCACATGGCCAGAGCGTAATGGGACAATTGAGTAAACTTGAGGCTGTACTCCCATATGCTCATGTTCTCTTGCTTCAGGTTCAGAAACTCCTTTACCATAGGCTGGCTCATCTCCCTGGAAAAGTACTATCCTAAAAAACCCTCCTCAAATACCACCCAACCAATAGCTAGTGCCCCATCTACCTTGTTCCCTTTCCACTGATCAAACAAGAGTCTAGCTACCCCTTTAACCTGGTAGGCAGCCAACTCAACCCACTCCGCATCACTAATACGCATAAACTGAAACACGTTCTAAAGTTCCTCAATAAAATTTTCAGGATCCTCTTTCACATTAGACCTCTTGAACTTTGGTGGGTTCATTCTCAGGAACTCATGAACTCTGCTGGTATCTGACCTGTTGTTCCTACCATCTCCCTAGCGACCTCCCTGAGTAGTGACTACCTGAATAGCCTAGCGAAGCTTACCATTAGTGATGTCTTCCTATTGTGGCTGCTCCACAGGCACAACTGGACCTCTAGGATCTTCAGGAATGTGACTAGGCTGGTTTGCATTTCTCCTGGCTAGTATCATCTGCCCCTTACTCATTCGTCAGCCAGAAGGACATGACCAAGAACTCATAATGACCATAGCGGATTCTGAAAGCTATCTTAGGAATATCTCTTTCTCTAACCTTAAGCTGATTACACCCAGATCTGAGATCTATCTTTTTCACAAAGATATACTATGAAGCACGAGACAAAGAATAACAATCAATAATGACACTACCTAATGTCTTATAGCCTCCCATTATAGATGTGGTGTACTTCATACCCATAATATGACACTACTAGATACGGTTCCATAGACTCCATAGGATGCTTAAACTTTGGGCTCTGATACCAAGTTTGTCACGCCCCGAGCATAAACCCACCGGCACTCAGAAATAATTTTTGGTCCCAAGCGAACCACTTGGCCCTGCTACTTACTAAGCAAAAGACTTAACAATAGTGGAAAAGGCTATATAAAAACAACAATCAAGCAAGAATGTTCTACATAACTGAATATAAAAGCTCTTAAGCAATATCTAAAAAAAATTGAAACTAAAATACTGACACACAGTCTATGAAACCTCTACTAAAGCTGTCTGAAAGGAATACTGGGACAGGCCCCAAGTAACCAGAACTGAAAATAAAGACTGAAAGAAAATAACATCAACCAAAGGGCCTCAGACTAAGAGGAGGCCTGACCACTGTCTGGAAGTTGTTAGGTTCTCAACGAAGCGGCTGCTGAGGAACTCTGTCACTTGCGTCTGCATCATAAAATGGTTCATGTCTTAAGGACGTCAGTATGTGGAATGTGTTATATGTAAGATGACCAAAATAGTAACTCAGGATAACATAACGTATATAAAAAGGATATAAGCATAACTCATAATAAGTTAACAGTAATCATAAACACTTTCTATGCTAAAAGTAACATGCTGAAAACTGGTAAAAATATATTTTCCTTAGCTTGGGGAGCTTATCTAACCAACAATCACCACTATGAGCTTCGTGGTGATATAACGTATTTGCTACGCTGCCAGAGCCATCCCGTACTTTACTGGGGTAGGGGATAAAGAACTAGGGAAGTGGATCCATCCCAAACCTGAGCCATCTCAGTGGCTAATAAGAAATATACCATGGTACAATCCTATCCTATGCTTGCTACATAGTTTATGAGTTTGAGTAATTAATTCTACTTTCATCCATATCAGTGCGCAATACAACTCCCAAAATACTGTATATAGCTCATACTTAAAGACATGGAATTGTAAAAATCTATTTTCTGGAGAACTTAGCCCAACTTATTACTTAGCTTTCTCATTTGACTTATTTAACTTGTCTGAAACTAATATCAACTCAAATGATTCAAAATCAGGCAAGATTTCTTAGCTAATATGCAGAATCAATCTTTAAAATATACTTCTTGAACTCAGCTTAAAAAGGTACCCAAACTAGTCTTTTTTTTATTGAAATAGTAACATGATTTTTAAGAAACCTTACCAACAACAAATCTTGTTCGTAAATGAGCATAAATTTGATGACCATACTTTAATTGAGTAATATAAAGACGAAGAATCATAATATTCATTAAGATATCTATAGAATTTACCATGAAAATTAGCTTACTTTACAATGTTTACAGGAATTTAGTCTCAACTAATGCTTGAAAGTTCATGGGTAAAAACTAGCTTCTATTTCTAAATATATTATCAAAATAATAATTTTTGAGTGGCCTTACATACTTGGGAGAAGAATTCTTGAAGAATTGGGGAGAAATCCTTGATTTTCTTTATGCTTGAATTTTCTTGGAAGGGTTTTTGAACGAAGGATCTGTGTAAGAATGGTGGGAGGAGACCTCGGGTAAGAATGGTGGAAGGAGATTCAGATTATTTTCCTATTGAGATGGGACTCGATCAAGGATCTGTGTTAAGTCCTTTCTTATTTGCCTTGGTAATTGATGAGATAACGCAATCTATCCAGGAGGAGGTACCAAGGTGTGTGCTATTTGCAGATGACATAGTACTGATTGACGAGATTCGAACGAAAGTTAATGATAGGTTGGAAGCTTAGAGGCATGCATTGGAGTCAAAAGGATTCAAATTGAGTAGGACCAAAATTGAATACTTGGAGTGCAATTTCAGTGGTGAGAGGGATGAAACAAACTCTAAGGTGATGCTTGCCACTCAACCTATTCCAAAGAGGGAAAACTTTAGGTATCTGGGGTCCATTATCCAGGATAGTGGCGATATCGACAATGATGTCACATATCGTATTGGAGCAGCATGGACTAAATGAAGGCTCGCATCTGAAGTACTGTGTGATAAGAAGATACCTCCTAAACTCAAAGGAAAGTTTTATAGAGTGGTGGTTAGACCTTCTTTGCTATATGGGGTGGAGTGTTGGCCTATAAAAATGCACATGTTCAAAAGATGCATGTTGCAGAGATAAGGATGTTGAGATGGATGTGTGGTCACACCATGAGTGACAAGGTTAGGAATGAGACCATTCGAGAAAAGCTAGAGGCACGGAGGGGTAGAGGTAGACTGAAGAAGTACTGGGGGGAGGTGATCAGACATGATATGGCAGAACTTAATCTCATTGAGGACATGAACCTAGATAGAAAGAAGTAGAGGTCTCAAATTAGAGTAGCAGGCTAATTAGTCGGTAGGTTTAGGTGGTTAGTTAGCCCGAGATCTAGTAGGGTGGAGTAGGTAGAGTTTGATAACATATGTTGTAATTATTTGTTGTTTTTTGGTGTAATCGTACCATATATATGTATGTATTTGTCATGTGCTTTTATTTAGGTCATATCTAGTTTATTCTGTCAATGGGTTTTTGAGATGAGAGTTCCCGAAAAATAGCCGCTCTACCTCTATGAGGTAGAGGTAAGGTCTGCATACATCCTACCCTCCCCAGACCCCACTTGTGGGATTTTACTGGGTATGTTGTTGTTGTTGTTGGTTTTCGAACGAAAGAATGAGAAAAAAACATGTTTTTGGACCTTAATGCAACTTAAAAATGTTTAATTTAGGATTATGGGGTGTGGATAAGGTCGAAACTACCCCTCCCATCTAAAGAAAACAAAATCGCTTCCATCTGCACCAGTGCACGATGCGCACTAGTGTATATTTACACTTTTTTGTTAATTTTCCAGTTCCGTCAAATTTTTGGAAAAACCCAAGTGTGGTTTCGCATCCCTAGCGCATCGCGGAAGAGGCATGGAAACCTCACTATTTTTTATTTTCTTGGAAATAATAATTCGTATTTTTTTGCGTTAAAGTCGAGTCAAGACCATTTTCGACTCAGTTTTTTGCACTAATCGAAAATTTGATCTCGAATTTGCAAATGGAGTATGGGAAGATATGTTATGTGCAAGGTCAATCATAGGGGTATTTTCATATTTTCATGGGTGTTACAATCCAAAATACAGTGGGAAAAAAGTAAATTTTACCTCAAACAACACACAAAAATCAATTTCTGAAGCTTTCATGATGTTCCTCTTGTAAAGATATACAATGTAGTCTTTTGAATAGCTTAAATCAGATCTAAATTAAAGGAGAAATCTCTCATTGAAGTTTGGGGGAAATCTGAGAAGTTTGGAAAATTTTAACATTTAAACAAGTTGACTACCACGTGGAAACTTCTAATTGGACCACGTCGGTGCTAGATCGATGTAGGCTTTGATTGAATTATTTTTAATTGAGTAACTATTCCTATGGTGATATTTGACTCGCTTTGGTGGGTTAGGTGAGTGTCATCACGCCTGAATTTCAAATTGTGACAATTTGATATAAGATCTTACATTGATTCATCTCTATCCCAAAGTACTCAATTCTATACACATTGGAGCACACGAGGCTTAACATACTTAACAAAAAGTTAAAAATCTACTTGTCTTATATAAAGTCTCGAATAACATTAATTTCAAAGTTTTCCTCTTTCTACGATACTCCAAATAACCAAAACCTATTCAAATATAGCATCATAATCACATAACAAATCTAACGACACTAAAATCAATTAATTTGGATGAAAAGGATAAAATGGTCCAAAATTTTTGTCACCGAAAAAAGTCAGTGAAATCAAAAAATTTATACATAAAAATATTCCCAAGTGATAAGGAATTCAAGTACGAAAACCATTTCAAAAATGGAGCTAATATGGGGTAGAAATTGCATGTTAAGTTTTCAAAATATATCCAAAACACAGCAGCAAAATAGAAAATTTTACCTCAAATGGAGCACCAAAATCAATTTCTGATGTCCCTACGGTGTTCCTCTCGTAAAAATTATACAATTTAGCCTTTTGAATCGCTCAATTCAAATCAAAATTGAAGGAGAAATAGCTAATAAATGTTGGAGGGAAAATCTGAGAAATTTAAAAAATTTCCAGATTTAAATAAACTGACTGCCATGCGGCAACTTCTCCTTGGGCCACGTCGGCACTGGATTAATGTAGACTTTGATTGAAATATTTTGAATTGAGTAACTATTCCTATGGTTATGCTTGACTTGCCTTGGTGGGTTAGGTGAGTGCCATCACGCCTGAATTTTGGGTCGTGACAATTTGGTATCAGAGTCTACATTGATCCCTCTCTACCCTAAAATACTCAATTCTATACGTATTGGAGCATACGAGGTTCAACATACTTAACAAAAGGATAGAAATACACTTGTCTTATATAAAGTCTCGAATCACATCAATTCTAAAGCTTTCCTCTTTCTATAATACTCCAATCAACAAAATCTATTCAAATATAGCATCATAATCATATAATAAATCTAAAGACACTAAAATTAATTAATTCTATGAAAAGGGTGAAATGGTCCAAACATTTCATCACCGAAAAAAGTTGCTGGAATTAGAAAATTTATACATAAAAATGTTCCCTAATTGATAAGAAATTCAATGGAAAAAACCATTTAAACAATGGAGCTAATAGTAGGTAAAAATCATATGTTAAAATTTTTAAAATATATTTAAAAGCCTGCAACAAAATAGCAAATTTACCTCAAACGACGTACCAAAATCAATTTTTGATGTTCCTATGGTGTTTCTCTCATAAAAATATATAATTTAGCCTTTCGAATCACTCAAATCAAATCAAAATTGAAGGAGAAATCGCTAATCGAAGTTGCAAGAAAAATTAGAGAAATCTGGAAAATTTCAAGATTTAAACAAGCTGGTTACCACGCGGTAATTTCTCATCAAGCCATGTTGGCGTTGCATCAATGTAGATTTTAATTAAAATATTTTTAATTGAGTGACTATTCCTATGGTAATATTTCACTCACCTTGGAGGCTTAGGTGAGTGCCATCACGCCTAAATTTCGGATCATAATAATTTGGTATCAAAGCCTACATTGATCCATCTCTACCTCAAATACTCAATTCTATAGACATTGGAGCATATGAGGTTCAACGCACTTACAAAGTTTAGAAACCGACTTGCCTTATATAAATTCTCAAATCACGTCAATTTCGAAGCTTTTCTCTCTTTACGATACTCTAAATCTATTCAAATATAGCATTATAATCACATAACAAATCTAATGATACTAAAATCAATTAATTTGGGTAAAAATGGTAAAATGGTCCAAAACTTTCATTGCCAGAAAAATGTCTTCAAAATCTGAAAATTTATACATGAAAATATTTCCCAAGCGATAAGGAATTAAATGAGAAATTTATTTTAAAAATGGAGCTAATATGAGGTAGAATTCGCTTGTTAAAGTTTTCAAAATATATTTAAAATGCAGCAGTAAAATAACAAATTTTACCTCAAACGACGCACCAAAATCAGTTTCTAAAGCTCATGTGGTGTTCCTCTTGTAAAACTATACAACTTAGTCTTTTGAATTGCTCAAATCGAGTCAAAATTAAAGAAGAAATCACTAAATGAAGTTGGGAGGAAAATCTGAGAAATCTAGAAAATTTCCAAATTTAAATGAGCTAACTGCCATGTGGCAACTTCTAATTGGGCTACATCGATGTTGGATCAATGTAGGCTTCAATTGAAATATTTTGAATTGAGTAGCTAATCCTATGGTGATTGATCCATCTCTACCGAATATACTCAATTCTATACACATTGGAGCACATGAGGTTTAACATACTTAATAAAAGGTTAGAAATTCACTTGCCTTGTATAAAGTCTCGAATCACATCTATTTCGAAGCTTTTCTCTTTCTACGATACTCCAAATCACCAAAATCTATTCAAATATAACATCATAATCATATAACAAATCTAACGACACTAAATTTAATTAATTCGGGTGAAAAGGATAAAATGGTCCAAAACTTTTATCACCAAAAAGAGTCATCAAAATCTGAATATTTATACATGAAAAAGTTCCCCAAGTGATATGAAATTCAATGGCAAAAACAATTTCAAAAATAGAGCTAATATGGGGTAGAAATCGCATGTTAAAGTTTTCAAAATATATCCAAAATGCAGCAGCAAAATAGAAAATTTTACCTCAAACGATGCACAAAATCAAATTCTAGTGCTCTCACGGTGTTCCTCTCATAAAATATACAAGTTTACCTTTTGAATAGCTCAAATCGAATCAAAATTGAAGGAGAAATCACTAATTGAAGTTGGGGGGAAAATCATAGAAATTCGGGAAAATTTCCCAATTTAAACAAGTTGGCTACCATGCGACAACTTCTCATTGGACCACGTTGACGTTACATCAATGTTGGCTTTGATTGAAATATTTTGAATTGAGTAACTATTCTTATGGTGATATTTGACTCACCTTGGTGGATTAAGTGAGTACCATCATGCCAGAATTTCGATTCAAATATAGCATCATAATCATAT
>DF365194.1:10807-22733 GCA_000787875.1 Solanum virginianum
GGGGGGGGGGGGGGACAAAACTTATTGGTTGTATATCTTTAGGGGGACGAACAAAAATTAGTAGAAACCATAGAATCTTACACTAGTTTTATTATAAAGATTTGTCTGCTAATTGATAAGGAGACAACATTAAGTGGGAAGAGTACCATAATTAACTTTTATATCTTGTAATGATTAATCCATCTTGATTTTATTAAAATATCTCTTTGATACTATATAATATGATGGGATTACTCTATTAGACAACTCAAAATCTATTGAAAGGCAAAGAGTTCTACTGGAGTAGATTACTTCAGATTACTATATTGTTGCACTAAAATGTTAGGATAGTATATACATATCACCTTAACACTTCATAATTAGAATAAAACAAAGAAGAGAGAGAGAGAGAGTGAAGCTATCGGCCTACAAATTTCTCTAGGTAACATCAATTTTCATTACATGTTAGTTGAATTGTTAATATTTATGGTTACTAGATATGGGACTTAGGATTAGTCTAAGATTTATGTGTGATTGTTTCTATTTCTTTATTAATGTTAAAATATTTTTACACTGATATTGATCATGTCATATTATATATTAAATTAATATAAATATCATAGCATTAATACCTATTTTTGTAGTAAATGGAAAATTAAAATTCTTGGGTAATGTGCTTTTGCCATTAATTGTATAAATATTTTTTTTTATAAATATGTTGTGTTTTATATTGTAACAACAATATAATACTAATACTACTCAATCTATTTTTTTATGCATGTGATACCTTGTGAGTGTTTTGATTCATTGTAGCAATTGATAGCATGCATAATAGTCCAATTCCCTATACGTAGTAATAAAATATGTAGGAATGGTTATGATTGTTCATGGGTCCCTTGAATTCATATAACTAATTTAAATGTTAAGTTATATGTACTATGTGAATTGTCCAGATTCAAAATGTGTGAGGTTGATTAGTAGCCTTGTTCGTGCTTACCACCACTGCTTTATTAACTAGTAGCTGCACTATTAGATATTATTATTTTATAATTTTATTATAATTAAAATTTTACTATATTGAGGTAGGTAATAAATAACAGGTGTATTGTCTTATATAAATATCATAAATTTCTGATGTTCGAAAGAATTAAGATCTAGCCCTACCTTTATATTTAGAATAGATTTGGTGTTGATAGTTTTAGGACCTTATGATAATAATTATTTGACTAGATCATGGTACTATGGATTCTATTCGAAATGGGAAGATTCAGGTGTTTAACAGATCGTGATTTAACTAAGGCAAGTGGACATTCAAAACTTTATAATTCTTATAGAATTCTCAAATTATCCTCGCCTACGTGTGGTACATGAAATATTTTAATATTATAAGAAATGGGGTGATTAAGATATGAATGTGAGTTGTTGAGTGATGAGAATTCTAAATTTTTGAGATATAATGTTGTGGTTGGTGATTATGAGTGGATTTGTTGTTGGAATTCATCTCATGTGCATTCATTCCATGTCATACATATTTGCATCGGTTCTGGATATGGATATGAGTAAGATGGTAACAATTGAGGTTAAGGTCTTTACCGGTCGAGATACGATGTCGAGGTCTTTGCCGGTGAAATTAGGATGTTGAAATATTTACTTGTAATTTATGAAACCAGGGTCTTTGCTGGCAAAATTATGATGTTAAAATATTTACTTGTGATATTGTGATGCTGGGGTCTTTGCCGGTAAAAATATGATGTTCAAAATTTTTGTGATGTCGAGGTCTTTGCCAGCGATAATATGATGCTGAGGTCTTTACTGTCGATGATGTGATGTTGAGATATTATCAGTGATGATATGATGCCAAAGTCATTGTCGGTGATTATTGCATAAGCATTGCATTTCATCATTGCATATTCTTGCATAACATGATATAATTCTTTTAATTGATTGTGTTATCTCTTGTGAGTTTTAACTTGTGCGTTGGAATTTTGATATTGTGAAATACTATTTTTATTATTATATGTTGTTGGGCTGGACTAACTTTCTGTGTAGGTTGTATTCATGGAGGTCAATTAGGACAAAAGGAGAAGTGTATTCTATTAGACTTACTTTGTTTGGTTTGTTGACTTGCTGGGTACCGCGATATATTTAGTACTCACCCCTTGTTTCTACACTTGTGTAGGTTGTGAGCCCGAATAGTGCATACTATTTTCCTTAATTATCTGAGGCTTCTAAGAGACTTAGAGAGGTAGCTGTTGTCATCTGGTTGGCTCTCTTGTTCCTATTTCTTCTGTGCTTTGTTATATTCAAGAAGAAAGACAGTTTGGACTTGTATTTCTTTGATTTTTTGTATTGCTAGTGGCTTGTACATGTGACAACCAATCCTTGGGTGGTATTTAAGTTTATTAAAATTTTTAGTTTTAGTTATCTACTCTATTTAATTACTTCTGCGCGTTATGTTTATTTTTCCTTTGGGTTAAGGCTGACTTGTTCTGGTGGGATTGAGCAAGTGCCATCACGCCCATTTTTTTTTGGGTCGTGACATTATAGTTCGCAAAAAAAAAAATTTTGTCAAATTTATCTCACATTGAATTGATCTAAATCAATTACTATTGAAGAACTCATTTTTGGGTCGTGACAATTGGTATCAGAGCCCTGGGTTTATTGGTCTCACGTGTGTACAAGTCAAGCCTAAATAGAGTCTTGAGGATCGGTACGGAGACGTCTGTACTTATCTTTTAGAGGCTATGAAGACTATTAGGAAGCTTCTTTTTATTCATTCTCTCTCATCGTGCGTGGTTATTTTCATTTGTACTGAGTGATACATATGTTCTTTCGACAGATAGAAAGGGTTAGAGCTACAATTATTGGTGGTGGAGGTGAGGCAGTTCCTAAGACAGTTGTTGAGAACCCAGTTAGAGGTAGGGGGAGGGATCAAGCTAGAGGTCGTGCTCGTAGAGTAATGTCAGTGAGAGGACATGCCCGAGGAGGGACACCAGTTAAAGGGCAGGCTAGAGGGGCTTCTCCAGAGCCACAGATAGAGATAAGGAGGATCAGGCTCTTCAAGAACCCACAACTACACTTGCACTTCAAGACACCATATTGAGGATGATGGGTATGCTTGAGAACCTCACTCGGGGGAGGGGGGGTGCTATGACAGGCACACAAGGAGTTTCTCAGACGAGAGTGGAGGAATAGACTTTAGGACAGCATCAGGATCCAGTTCATCAGGATCAGGTGGATCAGTTCCTAGTGGTTCCTGCACCAGCTATTGGGGTACAAACCACTCGAGAGATAGTTCTAGCAGCTGATGATCAACTTAGTTATAAAAGATTTTAGAAGATGAAACCACCTCAATTTTAGGGTGGTAAGAACGAGGATGCTCATAAGTTTTTGACTTTGTGCTATGAGATACTAGATGCAGTGGTTGGTTGATCAGCGTGGTGTCTGTTTTGTGGCACTTCAACTCTGTGGACCAGCCAGGGAGTGGTGGAGGACTTATGTGGGATTTAGACTAGCTGGATCCCTTCCAGTAGATTAGAGTGTGTTCTCTAGTTATTTTAAGGAGCATTTTATTCCTTGGAGTGTACGAGAGGAGAGACGATTGAGGACTTAAGGTAGGGTGGTATTGTTGTTACTGAGTATGGAGCCCACTTTTTATCAATTATCTCGACATGCCTTAGCTATGATTCCAAATGAAGGGGAGAGAGTCCATAATTTGTGAGGGGTTTGAGTATCTCAATTAGATCCTATATATTCAGAGCAGCTCGTAAAGAGACTTTTTTTCAGTCTATTGTGAGCATTACCAAGGAGGCAAAGTTGCTAGTTCAAGAAGAGTTCGGAGACCCTAAGAGGGCTTGTACTATAGGTCAATTTTCTAGTACTTCATTACAAGTATAGGTTCGCATAGGTGTGGTGGATCTTTCAGGTGACATGGTCCTGTGCATGCGTCTATGGCAGCAGCTAAGGGTGGACAGGTGTCTCGAGGGTCCCATAGTTCCACCCGTTATAGCCATGATAGTACTTTAAGTGGACAACAATCTTCTACATAGAGGTCCTGCTTTGGGTGTGGGGATCTAGGATATTTGATTCGACATTGTCCCTTTAGAATCTATGTGACACCCCGTAACTTTATGCACTTATATATCCTTGTTTCAAGCCTCATTTGGTTAGGTTTGGGGTGTATTAGGTTCTTGGGAGACTCCTAGTACCTAAACAAGTCCAAGACTTCTCTAAGGGTTGAGTTTTGGGTAATGTTTCATGCAAAGGTCGACTTTAAACTAGCATAACTCTTAGAACATTTGGAAATGGGTGGCTCACGACATGAGTTATCTTCACAACGCACTTGGTTTCACCTCATTTCGATGTCGAATGAAGGAGTTATGACCATTTTCGTGAGACCCTCCCGTGCAGTGAAGCCCCACAGACTCCCATACGGGCAGTGTGGCCTTGTACGAGTCATGGGAAATGTTTGGGGCTGGAAAATGGCATGGTGAGGCTAAGTCTTGGTCCATGACCAGTGGCACAGGTTGTGTGGCTCACCACCGGTCGTGAGGAGGGGTATGGAGGTGTTTTAGGAGGCTTGGCTAGGCGTGGGTGACATTAAAAGCTAAGGCATGGGCCACGCCTGCCTTGTACAGCTCGTGTGAAGGGGTATAGGCCGTGGCACCTGGGCGTGTGGTGGGTAGCAGCATTTTTATCCAAGTAAGGTAGGATGGACCAGTACACGGTCCGTGTGATACCACATGGTCCGTGAAGTGGTCTGTCAAAGTGACGAAACGTCTAATTTTTTTCCAAGTTTCCCAACTTCCATTTTTTTGACTAATTCACTTTGTACGGGCACTCCACATGACCTGTGGAGTGCCACATGGCCAGTGAAGTCTCCAGTGAGACAACACTTTGCCGATTTTTCAATCCTTTCACTAATGGCGTTTTTCATAAATTTTAATTATTCTATTGACCTTTTTAGACTTCCAATGCTATCTTAACCTTCCTAAAAGACCTAAACAATATTCCAAAGGATCAAACTCATTACTTTCATCTCAAATACACTCTCAACTCTCTCAAAAGCCTCCATCAAGCTCCAATGCAATTTCAAGAAAACCCAAGAACAAAACTGGATTCAAGGATCATTTCCAAGACTCCATTCTACCCAATTTCAATTCAAAACAACTCTAGACCTAAGGTATGTGGGTTTCTTTCATGGGTTTTTTTCACCCATGATACCCAAGCTTTCTTTTCCTGAATTGCATGATTTAAAGTTGAATTTACAAGTGGGTTTACTAGTATGAACATGTTTATGAACTATGTTAAAGTTATGTAAAGTTATGACTGTTTTGCTATGTTGTGAGCTATATATCTTGGATCTATTGTAAGTTTTGATGAGGGGTTTTGATGTGAATGTCTTGGAGGTGTTACAAGGTGTTGATTAAAGGTTTTACCACTAATTTTTCTACATGATTGCATCCCTGAATTGCATGCTCTTTTACCCCTATTACACACCCTAAGGTGTTTGATAAAATGTCCAATTATGGTTTATTGAGGAATTAAAGGTCCAAAGCGTGTCTTATGTTATGAATGATGTTATGACGATGAAAGAAAAGTATGTATATGATGTTATGATGATGATAAAAGGAAAGTATATATATATGATATCTCTCTATATAGTGTTGGATTGACCATATACAATTAAGGGATATGCCTCAATCACCATGACAGGTAGGGTGTGACCATCCTCTAACCTATCATGGGATTTGTACCTTGGCACCAGGGTGATGGGGCAGCATCATCACTAACCTATCAAGGGGTTTGTACCTTGGTACCTATCAAGGGGTTTGTACCTTGGCACCAGGGTGATGGGGCAGCATCATCACTAACCTATCAAGGGGTTTGTACCTTGGTACCTATCAAGGGGTTTGTACCTTGGCACCAGGGTGATGGGGCAGTATTATCACTAACTTATCAAGGGGTTTGCACCTTGGTAACCTATCAAGGGGTTTGTACCTTGGCACCTAGGCGATGGGGCAGCATCATCACTAACCTACCAAGGGGTTTGTACTTTGGAAATCTAGCTTGAATCAGAGTCCCTGTTGAGCATCCTCCTCCATATGGCTAGTATGACCTTCTCAATATAATTGGTGAATCCTCCATTCCGAGGACCTAGTTTGTGAACTTTTACAATGTATAAGACATTATTGTCCTTTATGTATTGATCTTGTTGACTATGAGGGTGAGCCCGGTTATATGTCTTGGCCCTCGCTCTTATCTATGTAGTAGAGGTTCATTGGACAAAGCTATGTATTTATGTCATGAGTTGATTCTATTATCTCTTAATCTTATGCTATGAAAAGTTCTCCTTTAGCTCTTTTGCCCTTATTTCGATTCTTCAAATGTCTTTTAATTACTTACGTGACTAAGAATGTGTAATGATATGCTATGAGGCTTGTTTGGGGTCCCTTTGGGTTCCCCATTGGCCGGTCACATCTAGGCCTTAGGATTAGGTCATGACACTCGACCCCATCGTACTAATTTGGTGACTCCAGTTAGAGATTTGGCTCCTCCAACCAGGGGTCGTGGTCAAACTACTAGAGGTGGTAGGACTTAAGATAGTGGTACTTTGATTCTATGTGATGGAGATCAAGGTGTTGCTCAGTCCGAGGGTGGTAGAGGAGCTTAGTGCTATGCGTTTTTGGAAGACCTGAGGTAGAGGCTTCGGATGCAGTTATTACAGGTATTGTTCCAGTCTATCATCGGCCTGTATCTTTGTTATTTGATCCCAGGTGTACCTACTCTTATCTGCCTACATACTTTTTGTCTGGGTTTGATTTATTGTGCAATCAAATATCTATACTCGTGTACATTTCTACACTAATAGGTAAACCTTTAGTGGTGGATCAAGTGTATCAATCCTATCTTGTTTCTCTAGCTGGGTATGATACTTGGGTAGATATGATTATTCTAGATATGGTAGACTTTGATGTCATCTTGGGGATGGATTGGCTTTCTCCTTATCATGCTATTCTTGATTGTTATATAAAAATTGTGACCTTATCCATGCCTGGTGTACCAAAGATTGAATGGAAGTATGATAGTGGTTCTTATCTTAGCAAAGTTATCTCCTACATCCATGCTCAGAAATTGATTGATAAGGGGTATTTGTCTTACTTGGCCTTCATTCGAGATACTAGTATTGAACTACCTTCTATTGAATCTATCCCTATGGTTCAGGTGTTTGTTGATGTGTTTCCCACTGACCTTCCAAGTGTTCCACCTGATAGGGATACTGACTTTCCTATTGACCTAAAGCCAGGCACTAAGTCCATCTCCATTCCTCCATATAGAATGACTCTAGCTGAGTCGAAAGAATTGAAGGAACAACTCCAAGACTTATTAAGCAAGGGATTTATTCATCCTAGCGTGTCACCCTGGGGTGCCCCAGTCTTGTTTGTGAAAAAGAAAGATGGGTCCATGAGGATGTGTATTGATTATAGTCAGTTGAACAAGGTGACTATCAAGAACAAGTACCCTCTTCCCCATATTGATGTCTTATTTGATCAGCTTCAGGGAGCGGTTGTGTTCTCTAAGATTGACTTGAGATCTGGTTATCATTAGCTGAGGATTAGAGCCTCAGATATTCCTAAGACGGCTTTCCAAACTCATTATGACCACTATGAATTTTTGGTGATGTCCTTTGGGTTAACCAATGCCCTGATAGCGTTCATGGAGTTGATGAATAAGGTGTTTCGTCTGTACTTAGATTCTTTTGTTATAGTATTCATTGATGAAATCTTGGTGTATTCGAAGACTACGGTTGATCATGTCCGTTACTTGAGGATAGTGCTACAGAGGTTGAGGAGGAAAAGTTATATACAAAATTCTCCAAGTGTGAGTTTTGGCTTGATTCGGTGGTATTCTTAGGGCATATGGTGTCTAAAGAGGGAATTAGAGTATATCTGGCTAAGGTTGAGGTAGTTAGAGGTTGGTCAAGGCTTAATTCAGCTTTTGAGATTCGTAGTTTTATGGGGTTAACTGGGTATTATAGGCGGTTTATTCAGGGTTTTTCTTCCATTGAAACCCCACTGACTAGATTAACTCAGAAGAATGTAGTCTTTCACTGGTCCAATGAGTGTGAGGCGAGCTTCCAAAAGCTCAAGATTTTGTTGACTTTAGCTCCTATTTTGACGCTACTGAGGCAGGTATGGACTTTATAGTGTATTTTGATGCTTCAGGAGTTGGTTTAGGTGGTGTGTTAATGCAAAAAGGGAAGGTTATTGCCTATGCCTCTAGACAGTTGAAGTTTCATGAGAAAAACTACCCTACTCATGACTTAGAGTTAGTGGCTATGGTTTTTGTGCTTAAGCTATGGCGTCATTACTTATATGGTGTGCACTGTGAGGTCTTCATTGATCGTAGGAGTCTTCAGTATATTTTCAGTGAAAAAGATCTGAACTTGAGGCAATGTACGTGGATGGAGTTGTTAGAGAACTATGATTTGACCATCTTATAGTATCTAGGGAAGGCTAATGTGGTTGCACATGCCTTGAGTAGAAAGACTTCTAGCATGGGGAGTCTAGCCGCCATTAGAGTCGAGGAGCAACCTTTGGCCAGAGAGTTCAGCATCTAGCTAATTGCTTAGTGAGGTTACAACTTTCTGATAAGGGTGGTATACTTGCCTTAATAGAGGCTCATTCCTTGATGGAATAGATTTGCAAATGCTAGTTTGAGGATGAGAAGTTGTGTATCATTAGAGACAAAGTGATCCAGGGAGAGGCTAAGGAAGCGGTGCTTGATCCTGAAGGTGTTTTGAGGATTGGAGGTCAAGTTTGTGTACCTAAGGTGGGTGACTTAATTAGATTGATACTTGAGGAGGCCCATTGTACTCGTTATTCCATTTATCCAGGGGAAAAAAGATGTATTATGAACTGAGTCAGCATTAATGGCGGTGTGGCATGAAAAAGGACATTTCAGATTTTGTGTCCAAGTGTTTAACTTGTTAGTAGGTTATGTATGAGCACTAATGGCCTAGGGGTGAGCTTCAAAGGATGCCCATTCCTATGTGGAAGTAGGAGCATATCACCATGGATTTTGTGATGGGTTTGCCCACTACCGTGGGTGGTTATGACTCAATCTGGGTAGTTGTGGATCGACTAACTAAGTCCGCCTATTTTATTCCTGTCAAGGTTAAGTATACATCAGAGAAGTTGGTTGAACTTTACATCAGTCAGATAGTTAGATTGCATGGTGTGCATGATTCTATCATTTTCGATTGGGGTTCATTCTTCACTTCACATTTTTGGAGGGCCTTACAGTATGGTCTAGGTACTCAGTTGGATATGAGTTCGGCCTTTCATCCTAAGATAGACAGTCTGAGCGGACTATTCTAGTGTTTGGAGTACATGTTTCGAGCAAGTGTGATTGATTTTGGATCTCACTGGGATCAATACTTTCCCTTAACAGAGTTTGCCTATAATAATAGTTATCACTCTAGCATTTAGATGGCTCCATTCTAGGCTCTATATGGTAGATGGTGTAGGTCTCCGATTGGTTGGTTTGATTCCGCTAAGATAGACTCATTATATGTAGACTTTCTTAGGGACACTATGGAGCAGGTCCGTATGATTCAGGATAGGTTGTTGATCGCTTAGAGTTGATAAAAGATTTATGCAGATAAGAGGGTTTGAGCCCTAGAATTTATGGTAGGCGATTATGTTTGGATTAGAGTGTCACCTATGAGGGCATTATGCAGTTCGGTAAGAAGGGAAAGCTTAGCCCTCGATTCATTGGCCCATTTGAGATCTTGGAGCGAGATGGAGAGATGGCCTATAGACTGGCCTTGCCACCTAGCTTATCATCTGTATATCCTGTGTTTCATGTCTCTATGCTCAGAAAGTATTTGCCTGATGAGTCTCATATACTTTCAGTTGATTTGGTGGTGTTGAGTCTGAACTTGTCATTTGAGGAGGAGTCTATAACTATTTTGGATAGACAGGTTCGAAGGTTTAGAAACAAAGAAAATGCTTCCCTTAAGGTACAATGGAAGAATAGATCATGTCACGACCCAACCCCGTGGGCCGTGACTAGCGCTCGATTGGGGCACCCGAATCCAAATACCAAACCAAATTATAACCAATATATTATTTTTACAGAAATTTCAGCAGAGTTTTCTTTGTTTTACGGACTAACCCAAAACCTTGCATATAGAAAAAAACCAGCATACACAGCATAAATATATATACACGGGCCGACAAGGTCACCGCTGCGGTTAAATCGCTCAACATACAAAACATATGTACAAAGTCATACAAACTATCGTAACTCATACACATAGGCGTCCACAGACCTCTAACTACACAAACTGAATCAGAAGACGGGATAGGGCCCCCGCCGTACCCTCAAATGTACAGAAACACAAAATAGTAAAATAAGTGTATATACCTAGAGTTTGCTCCGAAGCAAAGGAGCACTTTAGGCAGCAGTTAGAATCCTTAGCTGGTGGATCTCTCCTGTACGTCTGAACCTACGGGCATGAAACGCAGCCCCCAAAGCAAAGGGGGTTAGTACGAAATACATACAGAATATGTAAAGCAGAAAGTACAAAGTATATATATATATTAGGACAACCATTAAAACAAAAGTACAATGGTTAAATGCATACCCGAAATATCAAAGTACTTACTTACCAGATCATAAGGTGTATAGCAAACAAGGCCAATATATAATGGTAAATGCATATCCAAAATATTACATACTTATTTCCCAATATATGAAACTAAGGGATAACTAAAATAAAAGTGCAAAGAGCAAGTGTATATCCAAATTATCAAAATATCTCCGTTCAAGGTTCAGATTCAAATCACAAACATTTACTTTCCTAACATATCAACCATAGGATAGGTGAGCCAGACGTTACATATCGCCGTCCCTACCTCATATATCATCAGACTAAAATAGCGTAAGTGAGCCAGGCATTATGTATCACCGTCCCTGTCTCCCATGCTTAACAAAGGTGAGTCGGGCGTTATGTATCGTCGTCCCCGTACACACCTATCATAATACAGAAGTAACCAGTGTGAGTTGGGCATTACATATCACCATCCCCATACTCACCCAGCGTAATATAACATCAAACACCATATAACAGAAAAGTGAGCCGGGTGTTACGTTCCACCGTCCCCGAACCCACCGTCAAGCAGCCTAACTCCGGAGTAGCTCATATGCACAAAATTATCACCATAAATCCCAAACCTAAGTAAAATATTCATATGCATAAACAAAGTCATACCTGAGATCAAAATAATTATTATTATATATTCTATCAATTTACAAACCTTGAAGACTCATCACACGAACCTGGACAGGCATTTAAACCCAACAATACAGATAACTCTAGTGCTACTATTCAAACTCACACTCTCCATTTTCATACAGATTCCATGGGTAGCAAGGCAACCAAAGCATGACTTCTAAAACTTGTACCAGTACAATATCTTGGGAAGAGGAATATGTAAGAAAATTCTAACAAACTGGTTTTCATGACCCAACCTAAGGGTCGTGACTAGTACCCGATCGGGGCACTCAGACACCACCGCTAACCCAGACTCTAATTATGATAACAAACTCTTTTTCAAAAATTTCGGTAGAGTTTCCTCTATTTTACAGACTCCAGACTTTAATTATGATAACTAACTTATTTCTAGAAATTTCGATAGAGTTTTCTCTGTTTTACTGACTACCCAGCTACATATAGAAGTTTCCCAGCAACAGTACAAACATATATACATACAAGCGGGCCGATAAGGACACCACTACGGTTAAACTGCCTAACATACATCATATACAGATAGAATAATACAAACTTCCAAAATCCCATACTCACAGGTATCCACAGACCTTTATACAAACCAACGGAATCAAAAGATGGGACAGGGCCTCGTCGTACCCTTATTAGTGC
>DF365192.1:333-12490 GCA_000787875.1 Solanum virginianum
TATATATATATATATATATATATATATATATATATATATATATATATATATATATATATATATACATACATACCTATATATTATCTTTTTTTTTTAAAAATCTAATTATATACTAAAAATACTAAAATCTACCAATTTATCTTAATAAATATTGGACAAGTAGTATAGGATTTTAACTAAATTATCACTTTAACCCATTAACTAATTTGATTATCTAAAATTACCCCTAAACTAGATAACAAAAGTTATCAAATAGTCCAAAAAGCCTCTTTACAAATTTATAAGGTAAATCTTTTATGGAATAAAAAGCTCTATTTCTCAAAACAACTTGATGGTCGATACAATAGATACTAATTTACCCATCGTTCGTCCTCGAACGATTTAATGAAGGAGAAGGAGGAATATCCTATGTCACCAAAAGCCTAAATTATGATCTTCTAAAGTCGGTGTCCGTTTCTCCATTTAGGCTCCCCCTTAAAATCATCCATCAAGATCAACTACTAAGAGCAGAATTGTTATGTCCAATTTTTGCAGATTTATGATCAAAAATAATTTTCAACTTATAGACTAACTCATGAACCCAATCAGAACAAAGATTCACTCGATCATAACACAACATTTGGACAAATCTTTTCTCACATAATCATGATAAAATTCTGAATCAGTAATATCGGTTACAATCATCAATGAACCTTAACCAATGACCCCTCACTCATAATACAAAAATCATCGCAAATCTTGTCAAGATTTCATTTTTACCATCAATTCTTCTCATGAACTTCAGTTATAAAACATTATCTTTTTTTTTGGACATTTATCATAGAAAATTATTTTTTTCTAATTCAATGAAGGAAATGATCAAGCAACCACTTAGTAAGCGATAAATTCAAACATATAGAACCTCTAACAACATTATAGAAAATACAATAGATCAATAGCAGTGACTGTAAACAACCCTTAAGAGCAATAGAGCTAGACTCAACAGGAACCACATTCAATCATATATAGCTAGAAATGACCTCAATAATGAGATGAATCTTAACACTACCGAACAACTATAAGTATTCACAGTAGCTCTTCTATGATTTTTTTAATGAAGATGACACTTGTAAAATTACTGAAAACAACAATTGCTCTAAAGCAACATCTATTCCGTCATATTTAGAATGATTGAGTCTCCACAAACACCTTACTTTATAAAGAGAGCATGTCAATAGTATGGGTAGTCTCAACAATGTAGTAGTTTCAATTACCTCAAAATTCTTAATAATCATGTTAAAATTTAGGTCCATATCATAGTTCCCCCTATAAGTTATCTATCATAATTCGCATAACCCAAATTAAAATAAATAGAACATCTTCCTCACATCACTATTCGTCAGTTGAATAAAATTCATTCTTTTTAAGAATTAAGGATAAACCCCAAATAAATTTGTGCCAACTCAGTTCACATATATGATAATGTCTAAACTCAAAGGCGAAATCCATATCACCTCCCACTTCGAACGAAAGATCTATAGGACAGCTCATATTCCTTCACCTTTCTTAGATTCCTTTCATAACGTTAATTTCAAATGCCTTAAACTGTTCAATATATTCTATTTTTGTTTCTTTAACTAATTTGTACACCAATCATATCCTTTAACTATTAACTCATGATTTTTTTGTTCATACAGTAAACGAAAATCTTAAGTAACACCCTTCCTTAGGTCCTTTAATAGTTAAAAGTAACCAACTCTACAATCCAAATCATACATAAGTCCTTTCAAATATTTAACATCCAATACAATTCGATTACTTCATACTTTACCAACTCATACCTTGAGAAAACATACTACCTTGAGCATAAACTCACTACGAAGAACTTGAATTCTAACTACAATCATATAACCCAATTCCTCTTATTTGTCAATATTAACTCATCCTATAAAGATCTTTATGATCCATGTATCTTAACTTATCATTTATCATCTTATTATCGACCTTACCATATCCCTTCTAAAATCTCAACATACTAATTACCATACTCAAAATCACAAAATTAGCTTATCACCATATTCAAGCCACATATATAGATCTTCCTTTTCAAATATTACCAAATGGTTCTAACCCATATCGGTGATACGCAATATAATCATTATAACCAAAGCAAAATAAATGGAACCACGTATCTCTGAATTCATTTCTCCACTCTCTCAAAAGGTACATCCTTGACCTTGACCATCAGAATGAATGCCTTTTTTCTTGTATGTTTCTAAAGGCTAACTTATATCTCACTAATTTTAATCCTTTTTTACTCTAGCTCTTTTAATTCTATTCGAGTAGTGTCTCAGCACATTCTACATCTTTTCATACAATCATGTTACCTAGCAAATAGTAGTTATTCATAACTTTAAAGACCTATAAGTCATTGTTACCAAATCAAATTCATTTAATCAAAGATCCTTATCATATGATTGCATCCGGGTCATAATCCATCATGAGTTCTTATTATCATTATGCTCAGTAGTCATTGTCATCATCTTGAAGTCAACCTTATCATCGACATGATACTTTATACCAATAGAGTTCAAAGGACTAACCCAATTTTTATATGTACTCTCCTATTAAAATCCTCCATTGTCTTCCCCCAAGTTACTCGTTAGGACTCTATTTATCCATAAACGTATAATTCTAATATTGATCCACTACATTAGAGCTTATTATGAAATCACCAATTCTCATTTTTTTGAGATACATTTCACCACCTACCCTTAGTTATACCAAAGATCCATTACTAAAATTTTTCTTATCAGTCCTTAACCCAATTTTTTTTCATAAGCATTCTCCTATATATGGCATACAAGAATTTGTACACATAAACAAAAGAGAGAACGAAGTTCTAACCTACTCTAGGAAATACTAAAATTGCTAATGAACCAAATTAATGAACTTCAATGAGTGGCATTGACATAGTGAACCAGTGAAATCTTATTTTGCTGTTGCATTGAGCTAGTGATAGAGAGTAATAGACGCCATAAATGAGATGTGCTATATGCTAGTGGAGGAAAAATATGAATTGCCTCTTCTGCATCACTAAAGCACTTAAAAAAATCTACAATACCTAAATTTCAAGTTTAGGATTAAATCTTAATTCCTTCAAATATCATAAAATGTCAAATATAAGAGAAAATATATAATTATATATATATATAGAGAGAGAGTCACAATCTGCACTGCACCTCAACTCCTTCTCTCTTCTTTAATGCTTTAATTCAATAAACATATATGATCACATACCCTAAAAATAAAAATAAAAACCAATTCAAATAATATTTTAATAGTTACTATCCCTGGACAGCAACAACGCCACCTATGTATAACAACTCTACAAACCCACTATTGCATCATGTTACAACCTTTAAAAATTTTCAAATCATCTCTTCTTTACCTAACTATAATACTAATATACTATATTTAATCTAAAGTATTAATAATGAAGATGAGAGGAATTACTTACCTGAAAACAATTGTGGTAATGCGATGGCGGTGGTCGCCAATCTTCTCTTCCTCTTTTCATAATGCTCACCTAAAGTTCAAGCTTAGGATCTAGTACTAAACATGTACATCCATACTATTTGCATTTTATAATTCAATCTGCTCACCTAAAGTTCAAGCTTAGGATCTAGTACTAAACATGTACATCCATACTATTTGCATTTTATACTAACTCTAAAATATTAGATAAAGTCAAGAAATGTTAAACCACTAGATCTCATGATAAGAAATTATTTTTTATATCACGGCATACCTAAGTATAGTCTATTATCACACTCCCTTTCATAAGTTAAGTACGTAGTATCTATCTTATCCATTTTACCTCCTTACGTAGCTAAGTTCGTAACTCTATAAATCTCATGGGATTCTTTTTTCAAAATCATGAGCCTAGTTTAGGTCTACCATCTTACGTAGCTAAGTTCATAACTCGATAAATCTCATGGGATTCTTTTTTTAAAATCATGAGCCTAGTTTAGGTCTACCACTTTATGTCATATGTTCTTCTATTCAACACCTATATTGAATCTTTACTAACACAATAGCATGTCAACATCAACTACTTTCTTATTCGAGTGTACTCCATCTCATACTAACTAACAACTCTTTCTTTACCTTTTATCATGAAACTTAGATAATACTTACTACTTTTTAATAAAACACTCAGGAGGGACTTGACTCAACACCCTATTTCTTAGCTTACCACCACATGACTCTTAGTTACCTCCTTCAATCACTTTCTCTTAGGGGGATCGAATACCACTAAGTATTCGCAGGCATAACTTAAATATCCTCTCAAGGATAATGTCTGAAGAATGGTTCAGAGAATAAGGTCTAGAACTACATCATATCTTGCTCTAGCTCAAACACATAATTCACATAGGGGGAGTGCATTATTTCAGATTGATAAACTTAAGCACGCTGATTGGCTTCTCTAAGCCCATTGCAGTCATTTTACTATCTGAGTACTTTATCTAAAGCTAACTCATTAATAAGGATATGGACTTCTCTGTTTTAACCATTTTAAGCATGAGAGGTAGTTCAACGAATCTGGACAAATTTCATAGAAGGTAACTCTATTGCATGATTTAAAGTGTGAAGAAGATCAGATACCAATTGGTATCACCTAGATACCAATTGGATTCAAGTAATAGCACGCAATAGATAAAAAAGTGAGTTTTCCTAAGGTCCTATAACCTCTCGAAGAAAAGTAAAGGCGTCCCCATACCATTCTGCAAGACTCTACTAGACCTGTCCTTGTGTGATGAGATCATTAAATCTAAAGCTCTGATACCAAGTTTGTCAGACCCAAAACGGGCCGTGAGTGGTACCCACACCTAACCTCCTAAGTGAGTGAACCAATGATACAAATCTTAACAAATGTTAGCTTTTCAACTTATAAAATATAATATTAATGCAAAAATTCAACTTATAAAAGCAAGAGTAACAAAACATATAATTTCTATTACATCACATTTCTCAAAACCTGAAAGTCATCACATCAAGTACATCTAATCTCAAATACTAAGTCTAAGAGTAGCAATACCAAAATAGATAAATAAAATAGTCTATGTCCGAAAATTAAGGACATCATGTCATAATTGATAGAATCCAACACGAGCTAGAAGGTTAGCTCACCCTGAAATCTGGTATACCGACAATCGTTTAGAGCTGAGGGTGAGTCGAAGTCAATAGAACACTCGCTGCACTCCACAAAAGCATAACAAAGAAAAATACAAGTAGGAGCCAGTGCAAGCCATATGTACTGAGTAGGTATCATCAGCCGCCTCCAAATAGAAATCATTATGCATAAAATAATAGCAGGAAATCAACTATAACACTTAACATGTAGCAACAGCAAGAGACAAGTATATAACCAATCAACAATATCAAGAATACACATGAGGACTAAGGCCTCCACATCATGCTTCTTTTGGGAGATAGGTGTTTGCGATTAAGAATATTAAATTATTTTAACACATTTTTCTTTATTATTATCGTGCCAGAATGTGGCACCCGATCCTATAATATATATGTGTCAAAACATGACACCCGATCCTATAATATATATGTGTCAGAATGTGACACCCGATCCTATAATATATATGTGTCGGAACGTGACACCCGATCCAATATATATATATATATAATTCATTTTGCTTTATCATTACTTCTCACTTCATCACTAATGTTTCATCAAACCTCCTTTATTCAAGGCATTACTTTGAGAGATCAAGTTTAAGATTTATGGGTTTCATGGTTTTGAGATTGCAGACCAATTACAACAATATATCAGTCAATCACACCACAATAATTAAGTGTATAGAAAATATCACAGCTTTACTCAATGACTATCAATCGCTATTAAGAGTCTCTCTATTAGATATAATAAACCATAACCTACCTCAAATCGAAGAACCAAAATCAAGTTAGCTAATCCATCGATGCTTCTCCTTTCTTCAATATCTCCAACATTTTGAATCTAGCAAATATATAATATTCATAGGCAAATGAGTCCATAGACACCCATATTGCTATATATCCAGCTTAAATTCAAAACTCATCCAATTCCATAATTAAGTTCCTATGATCAAGCCTAGGATTTAGTCTTAAAACCTCCAAATCACATAACCCTAAATATGTTCATATAACATAATATACATAGTATTTAATTATCTATCTCAACATATCCAAATATAATTTAAAATATGATATTAATAAACCGAAAAGTTTAATGCAATCTGTAGTTTCCAACTACAATATGACGCCCCAATCTGTATGTTTAATACTATCTAATGTTGCGTTAGTATTTTCTAGCAATGATTTCGTCATTAATACCACTAACAATTCTCATTTATGAGATTCAGGTTCCAACCAAATTCAATATGACAATATTATGCTTCTATTCAACTCTACAGGTGTCAATCCTATATTTTAATAGTCACATCCTTCCTGGACACAACAATCTATCATATACTATAATGTAATCCCACTATTGCTCCTCAATTTGCATATTTCATATATGCCCTTAAAGTTATACCAATATAAACACAAAATCACACTTATATATCACTTTTTAATTCATTATTCCTTTTACAATCTATCATAATAAAGATAATAATAATAATAATAATAATAATAATAATAATAATAATAATAATAATAATAATAATAATAATAATAATAATAATATAATCTACACTCCTATAGAGAATACAATAATTATGGCTTGTTGATTACCTTGCTCAGTTTCTCGTTTTTCCTCTAATGCATGCTTTTCTTTTTTTTGGATTAGGGCTTCCACGCCTTTTTATTAAATTGGGGGCGTCTAGCCCCTTTAATCCCTTTATATATATATATATCTTTTTAAAAAAAATAATCTAATTATATACTAAAAATACTAAAATCTACCAATTTATCTTAATAAATATTGGACAAGTACTATAGGATTTTAACTAAATTATCACTTTAGCCCATTAACTAATTTAATTATCTAAAATTATCCCTAAGCTAGATAACAAAAGTTAAATAGTCCAAAAAGCCTCTTTACAAATTTATAAGGTAAATCTTTTATGGAATAAAAAACTCTATTTCTCAAAACGACTTGAGGGTTGTTACATACCAAGAGAGCATCATAATAATATTTGTAGTCCCAACAATAGAGTAGTTTCAGTTGCCCCAAAATCCTTAATAATCATGTAGAACTTTAGGTTCATATTGTAGTTCCTCCATAAGTCATCTATCATAATTCTCATCCAAGTAAAAATAAAAGCAACATCTTCCTCACATCACTATTCGTCAATTGAATTAACTTCATTTTTTTTGTAAAAATTATGGATAAACCCCTAATAAGTTTGTGATAACGCAGTTCACATTATATGATAGTCTGAACTCAGAGTTGAAAATTCATATCACCTTCAACTCGAACAAAATATCTAAACGAGATGTTGTATTCCTTCCCCTTTCTCAAATTTCTTTCATATGTTCAAGATCTAATATACTTTGACCACTTAATACTTTACCAATTCATACCTTGACAAGATATACTACCATGAACGTAGACTAACTATGAAGAACTTGAATTCTAACTCCAATAGTATTACCCAATTCCCCATATCTTCAACATTAACTCATACCATGAAGATCTTTATGAATTCATGTATCTTAACTTATTATAGATCACCTCTTTATCGGCCTTACCATATCCTTTATAAAAATTTCAATGTACTAATCACCATACTCAAAATCACAAAAGAGCTTATCACAATATTCAAGCCGCACATATATAGATTTTTTTTAATATTAACCAATAGTTTTCTAACTCAAATCAATGATATATAACATTATCTCTATAACCCAAGTAGAATAGGTGGAATCACGTGTCTCTAAAGTCAATCCTCCACTCTCTCAAAAGATACATTTTTTTACCTTTACCACCAGAGTGAAAGTCTTTGTTCTTGTATCTCTCTAAAGGCTAACCTACATCTCACTAATTTTAATCATTTTTCACTCTAGCTCTTATTAATACTATTCGAGCAATGTCTCAACACATTCTATATCTTTTCATACAATCACATTACACATCAAATAATAGTAATTCACAACTTTAAATAACCACAAGTCATTATTACCATACCAAATTCATTTAACCAAAACTCCTTATCATATAATTGCATTTTGATCCTAATCCATAACGAATTGTTATTATCATTATACTCAGTAGCCATTGCCATCATCTTGAATCCAACCTTATCATTGACATGCTACTTTAAATCAATTTATAACAACATAATCCGAATGACTAGCCCAATTTTATACGCGCTCTCCTACCTAAATCTTCCATTGCCTTCCCCCAAGTTACTCATTAGGACTTTATTTATCCATAAGCTTATCATTCCAATATTGATCCACTTCCTTGTAGTTTATTATGAAATCACCACTCCATTAGTTGTACTAAAGATCCATCACTTTAACTCTCTTATATCTTTATAGTCATCTTTCTATACTTGCTATTTTTACAGGGCATAATAGTCACTTTCTATGACTCTTATTATCTAACCTCTTCCTTTTTAGTCTGCTTACACTCATCTTCTATTTTCACTTACATTTACTAAAGTAAACTTGGACAATAATGGGAGGCTTCCCGTTATCTATAGCCAACCCCTTTTTCATAATGCTCACCTAAAGTTTAGGCTTATAGCCTCATGCTAAACATGTACATCCATGCTCTTTACATATTATACTAACTCTAAACTATTAGATAATGTAATGAAAAGTTAAACTACTAAATCTCATGATAAGAAATCAACCTTTATCTCACAGTATATCTAAGTATAGTCTATTGTTAGAACTCGTATGTCCTTCATTGGAATAACTAGGAAAAGTTTGGGACAAAAAGTGGAATTTTTAAAAGTTGGAGATAATGAATTAATTAAGTGGTGCCCACAAGATTTGTGTTAATTTTTAATTGAAACAAGTATGGTGTGGGCCATGTACACTTAGCCAAGACTTGCTCTATATATATGGGATGATCTCTTTAGTTCTCTTATCATTCCAGCACTTAGAAAATATAAGAGAAAAAGAAGCAAAAGTTGAAAAAATTTCAAGAAGAGTTTCGGCCAAGCAAGGGAAAAATTGAAAATCTTTTCTAGACATTCCAAAAATTATTTGTTGATGCAAATCCCCTATTTTGAATAAGGGAATTTTGAAAATCTTTTCTAGCCTTTCCAAAAATTATTTGTTGATGTAAACCACCTATATTGAGGCCCCTAAGTAGCGTGAAAGTGTTGTTGGAGCAATTAGTCCTCTATTTTCTCACTTTTGGAAATCCTAGCCCATTTGTGNTGTTGTATTGTGTTGTGTTGGAACTATGAATTGATGCCTAGTTAGTATATTATAATTATTGTAGAGTGAAGGAATGATTGGAAATCATCCATATGTGTATGTTGGTGTGCTAGCTGAATTTATGAATATTATTAAGATGATGAAAAAGAGAGTTATTATTGTGTATTGCCTTTCGAATTGATTATTGATGTTGCTAGGTTGTTGTTATTGTTGTTGATTAATTGGGCCGAGTTGAATTCTCGGGGTGGCCTATGTTTCAGGGGAAATGCTGCCCAAATTTCAATAGAATTAGGAGCAAAATTGGAATTTAATGCCCAAAAAATCTTTAGCTAATTGTATAGCATTTTATGACTTATTTGTAGACCTTGGAAAGTCTGAAACATAAGTTGGATTTTGCTTGTGTTTGGAATATATTGGAGAGCATTTGAGATATGTAAAGCAATCTTCATTTTAGGCATGCCTTAGTTGAAAGAGGCTATGATACAAGCCTCAAGAAAACTCTATTCTCGTAATTTGAGCATGTTTGTGATGATCCGTATTTATTCCTTGGTATTCTTGTGTTAATATGTCATCACATTGATCCTTATGTCTTTGGAATTTATAAGTTGTAAAGGGTATGTGAAAGCTGAATTGTTTTTAAAGAACTTATTCTTTAACGATTCTAAAACTACAAACGTCCATTACTTTCACAGAAAAGCTCAGATTGCTTTGAAATTTTTTGTAGGAGTTTGTATGATCTAGGATGAGTATGTTCTCCATAGGCTGGGCTAGTTTAGGTCTCCACCCATCCGTGGGTCCTGCGATGCCCTTTTATGTAATTTTGGTAACTTTAGAAGGAATATGTAATAATTATGCTTCCGATTTCAAATATGACTATTTTTCTTATCTCTGAGATTTATGATAATGATTTTATGCATATGATTACTCACTACTCCACTCGTACCTATTATGATATCGTTCACCGGTTTCCGGGCCAATTGGTTATCGTGCGCACTATGATATACTTCGATATTATGCTGTGTTTATGATTCACTGAGCCTCGCCCAAGGGCTAGATTTTGCTTTTTTTGGAGTTATGCTATGATTGGGTGTTATGTTATGTTCGGCATCATGTCGTGTTGTGATATGTGATGGAGATTCGGAGATTTTCAACTTTCTGGTGTTATGTTATGTTATGGCGCCATTGACGGGCGAGCGATCATAGTTCTTGTGCCCTATACATGATCTGTATTTGAAAGTAAACTTTTTAATATTTTTGGGTATACATTTGCCTTCCATACTTTTGTTTCGATTATTACTCAGATTTATGCTCTGTACATTCTGCTTTGTATACTCAGTACATATTTTGAATTGACCCCCCTTCTTCGGGGGCTGCGTTTCATATTCGCAGGTACTGACGTACAGTTTGGTTATTCGCCAGCTTTGGACACCCTTCTGCTATTTAGAGTGCTCCCTATTAGAACCCACATTTCGGGCATTGAAATAAATACAAAAATTTAGGATCAAAGTGTCATTATTAGAAAATTTAGGGACCAAAGTGGACTTTTCAAGACTTGAGCTCTTGAAGATATTTTTGGGAACACTCTTAGCAAGTGTTGGATTTCTATTGGTCCAAGTGGTGGTAGACCATTCTTTTGACCATATCTATATTTGTGTAAGATGTCACATATCTTGAATTCATGTTTTCCACTCTTACAAACACTTAGCCAAGAAACTCTCAACAAGTTGAAGAGCACCTTCTAGAGCTCACGGTTTGGCCAACAAATTTCCAAATTTCTCGTTCTTCTTTTGCACCTCATTTAGAGGTTGCAAATCTTCTATTTTAGGTCCTCTTGTTAGCTTGAGGAAGTTATTTGAGTAAGAAAATTTTGATGACCAAGAGCTACAAGAAGCTGTCGGGTTACTGTAGTTTGGCAACCCAAAATTCTTTTTTTCATCTTTTCCAAATCATTTTGATACTATAAATCTTCCCTTTTGAGTCTCCTAAGAAGCTTGAAGTAGCTATTGGATCAAGGAAACCTTTCCTTCTTCTTAATTAGAACCCTAACCCAATTGAAGGGTTGAAGTGTTAAGGTACGAATTTCTCTTGTTTTATGTATTCTTAAGGGTCTATGTATGTTGTAGTATGTTGAAATGAAAGAAAATCAAGAAATATTAAAGGTTGGGAGTGAATTGTATATGTATGGATTTGGCTGAATTGGCATATGAATGCTATGTTATATTGAAATTATTAACGTGATGCCAAATTAGTATATGATGATCCTTGTAGTGTGAGGAAATGGATGGAAATCATGTTATGCATATATGTAGCATGTTGATCAAATTGAAGTTTATGTATGTAGTCTAAAGTTATGTTGCGTTGGAAGTATGAATTTGATGTTTATTTGGTGTAATATGATTATTGAAAGGTGAAAGAATGCTTGGACATCATTTAATTGTGTATGTTAGTGGGCTGTCCAGTTTTATTGTAATTATAAAATTAACGCTTAGCTATTATGTTGCGAGTGTTATAGTATAAAAGAATGAATGAAAACCATCTAGATGCATATGGGTGCATATTGTCCAGTTTTGCCAGTTTTTTTTTATACTGTCCAATTCTGTATGCTGTCCAATTTGTGAATGTTGTCCAGTTTTGAAGGCTGTCCTGATTTTTACAAATTCAATTACATGATAATATTTAGTGTATTTGGTGTTGTAATTGCAGTGGAGGTACTTGATAATATTGTGGGTTGTTGTTGTTGTTGTTGTTGATTAATTAGAGCCGAGATGGATTCTCGATG
>DF365191.1:1439-25752 GCA_000787875.1 Solanum virginianum
TCACACTTTATGTATCAAACTTTCTCAACATGCAAACTTTGAGTTCATAGGAGTCAAGATAGAACTAGTTTCTTTAAAGTTATTAGGAAGGAACAAACGCATACTTAAGCTCAAATAGGAGACATAGAGGAACTTTTCAAACGCTATCATATTTGATATTTCTAACTTAGTCATGCCAAGAGATGGAAAGCTTTACATACCTTGACTCCTTCGTCATACTAACCCCAATGTCAAGCTAACGCGACTTACTCTTCGAACGTGCAATATTTACAAATGTTATAATAGCGCTATAGTTAGTTAGACTTCTTTATGGGCTTTAAATTCTAAGTTTACTCCAAAATTCTATAGAAATTTTGCCAGCATTTTCCCTTAAATTAGGCCATCCTAGGGCTCTATTCGGCCCTAATTCATCATCAACAACAACAACAACAATTGGACAACAAACATAAGTCTTTCTAAGTTTGCAATTTTGCCAACTTGCTAACGCATTTCATCTTCTTAACCCAAACTGAAAATCTGGACAGCATATAGTTCAAACTCATAATTATCATACTCAAGCACTTCTATATACTCTAAGAATCATAACACAACACTCCAACGCCCAGCGTAAACTCTCAACATTAAAATGCTATATTTCAATACAATTAAGGGTCTAAATTTGACCAACCCCTCTAGAATCTATACAAACAATTCCCAATACTTTTTTCACCCTACATGAATTATTTTATACCAACCAAACATGAACACATGATTTTTAAGACAAGAACAAACTTATATACATCAATGCCCAATTTCGAACCCAACACCTCCCAAGCCTAGAATCTACTTAAACAAGCAAACTTTTATGGTTTTCTTGCAATTTAGCACACACCATTACCTATACAAGCTTTAATTCTAACTCAAACCAAAGGAAAATCAACATACCTTGTTAACCCTTTAAAAACTTCAAATCCTCAACACCGAGTTTCTAGGTGATTCCTTGGAAATCCAATGCTCCCACGCTACTTGGGGGTCCCATATACTAGACTTGAAGCGTCAAAATAGTTGAGAGATCAAAAAAACACAATTTTGCTCTTTTTACAGTGGCTTACCCGAGAGCCTCCCAAAAAGTTCTTGAAGTTGTTTTATTTTGCTAAGTGTTAAGTCTCCCTCTTGAACAAATAACATATACATATATATATAATTAGGGCCAAGATCAATCTTTTTGATCCCCACCTAATGCTTGGACCAATGAAAATCTCACACACTTAAGTGGCCAATCTAAAATTTAATTAATTCTAGACTTTTCTTCTTTTACTAAGTAGGCAATTTTTAGAACTTAAGTCAAGATTTTGAATATATATACATGTGTATACAGACAAGTTTATACACATACACATCTTAGAAAAAAATTCCAACTTAAGTCCTCAAACTTTTCAAAAATACACTTAAGGTCCAAATTTTCCAAAAATTATAACATTGGTCCCAAATTTCATAATTAACCCAAAACACCATAACACGGGTCCTAACATTTTTTTTAAGATTGTAGTATATGTTTTAAGTTTTCAATAAATGAATTATCATATTTTCTTAATAGACAATTGCTAATTGAAAAGCTTTTTTTCAAGATTTAGAGTTTTATTAGCTCAGTTGGGTATTACAGATGATTTGTTTAAGGATTCTCCATTATTGTAGCTCCCTTAACCTAACTTTCCTTGAAAGATGTACCCTTTTTAGTAGACAAAAGAGTGTGAGGCAATCTTCCAAAAGCTCAAGAAGTTTTTGATTTCAACACCTATTCTGGCATTGCTTGAGGAGGGAGTCCCCTTTGTAGTATATTGTGATGCTTCTGGTATAGGTTTGGGTGGTGTATTAATGTAGAGAATGAGAGGCATAACTTATACTTCTCGACAGTTAAAGGTGCATGAGATGAATTATCGCACCCACAATCTGGAGTTGGCTGCCATAGTATTTGTGTTGAAGTTGTGGAGATAATACCACTATAGGGTATATTGTGAGATTTTTACTGATCACTATTGTCTCAAATATATCTTTTCTCGGCCAAATTTGAATATGACTCAATATAGATGGTTGGATCTATTGAAGGATTATAATATTTTTATTCTATATCATCCAGGCAAAGCCAACATAGTAGCTAACTAGAAGCTTTCTAGTATGGGTAGTTTGGCATTCTTGAGAGTAATAAGAGGGCCTTGGCCTTGGAGGTTCAGTCCCTAGCTCGTCAGTTGATTTGGCTTGATATTTCTCTACTTTATAGTGTTTGGCCTTTGTTAAAGATAGATCTTCCTTGAGTGGACCAGATCTGTGCTCACCATTTTAATGATGAAAAGCTATGTATGATTCGGGATAAGGTGTTGAAGAGTGAAGCTAAATTGGCTTCTCTTGATTTAGAGGGTGTTTTGAGGATTAATGGGTGTATTTATGCGCATAAGACAGGTGATTGAGTGTGCACGATCTTAAAGGAGGCACATTATGCCAAGTATTATATTCACTCGCATGTGGCTAAGATGTTTCATGATTTGAAGTAATATTATTAGTAGTGCAAGATGAAAAGGGACTTTGTAGGGTTCATGGCTAAGTGTTTGAATTGCCAATAGGTGAAGTATGAGCATCAAAATCTAGGAGTTTCAATGCAGAAGATAACCATTCCTAAGTGGAAGTGGGAACGTATTACCATAGATTTTGTGATTAGATTACCTGTGGCATTGGGTAAGTTTGACTCAGTTTAGTTTATTGTGGATAGATTGACCGAATCAGCCAATTTCATTCTAGTGAGGACTAGTTACAGTGCAGAGCAGTTGTCTAGGATTTATATCCATGAGGTCATCTGATTGCACAGAGTGTCTATCACTGTTATGTCAGATTGTGGTTCGTTGTTTACCTCCCACTTCTAGAAGGCCCCATAGCATGAGTTGGGTACCCGTTTGGATTTGAGTTCTGCCGTCCATCCTCAGACTGATGGACAGTTTGAGCAGACTATTCAAGTGCTAGAGGATATGCTCCGGACATATGTGATAGACTTTGGGGCTAGTTGGCATCAACACCTTCCCTTGATAGATTTTTCCTATAACAAGAGTTATCACTCCAGTATCCAGATGGCACTTTTTGAGAAATTATACAGCAGGAGATACCGATTACCCATTGGGTGGTTGGATTTTGGTTCAGAGGGTAACTTGGGGGTTGACTTTCTTAGAAATAGATAGAGCGGGTTTGATTGATACATAGTCAGTTTGTAATAGTATAGTCTTTAGAAGAGCTACACTAATAGGAGGATCCGCCTATTGGAGTTTAGGGTAGGTGCCCAAGTATGGCTAAAGGTATCTCCTATGAAGGATGTAATGAGGTTCGGTAAGAGGGGAAAGCTTAGCCCACGATTCTTCAGCCCATTTGAGATCTTAAGAAAAGTGGGTGAGTTTGCCTATGAGCTGGCCTTACCACCTAAACTGTTGGCAGTCCACCTTATTTCGCAGATACTTACCAAACAAGTCTCATGTGATCTCATATAATTCAGGGGAGTTAGGTCCAGACTTGACATATGAGAAGGAGCCAGTTGTTGTATTGGACAAATAAATTAAACGGCTTAAGACAAAGGAGATTGCTTCGATAAAGGTTCAATGGTATCATCTACCGGTTGAAAAGGTGAGTAAGGAGACTAAGTTTGACCTGCGTTCTAGATATCCCGCCTATTTGAGGCTCTAGGTACTTTACCTTTTCTTATGTTCAAGGTCGAATATAATTTTTAGTAGTGGATGATGTAATGACCTTAGCGATCATTTTGTAAATTTCTTAAAAATTACTATTTTACCCCTCTTATTAGCTTCTTCTAGCATTACTTGATCATCTTGTGTGCTTGGCTTACGGTATAAGTCAAAAAGTTGAGAACTTTGCAATTTTTGAGTTTTAAGGCTTAAGTTGTTCTAAAAATGAATTTTGATGTCATTTGGAGTTTCAGGTCTCAGAATAAAATTTCGTCAACTCCATCAGCTTTGAAATGTGAAAATTGGTCCAAGAGAAGTGTCAGAATTAGATTTGGAGTCCATATGTTAAATTCATTCCTTAAGTTGGAAAAAATTAGTTTAGAATGAGTTAGATTTGAGTTTGGTCAACATTTTAAGTTTTGGTGTTCGGTTTGAATTTCTAGTGATTTCGTTGGATTTGGGAAGCAATTTTAGGCCTAGAAGAGATATGACACACATATTTTCCAGAAGTTCTGAGGGAATTTTGATCTTTTTATGTCTTAAACTAGCTTAGTTGCATTCTATTGGGTTCTGGGTCAATTAGACCTCTGATTCAATTTTCGATAGTTTCATTGAGTCTGAGATATTGAATTTAGTAGGGTATCATATATGATTTATGTGTAGGAAATTCCAAATGAATATTGAGGATCTGATCGAAGACTTTGAAAAATTCTCAAAATCAGATATCTGGTGCCCTGAGTTCCTCTTTGCAATCGCGAACATGAGTCTTGCGTTCACGAAGGTGTCCTTCTCCAATGCTTCATGATCGTGTGCAACATTCCATGATTATAAGGCTTTCCTTTCCACTACCTCGCGATTATATGGGTTGGGGTGGCGATTGCGATGGTCTAGGTAGGGTGTGCTCTACGATCGCTGGAGAATAGTGACCCGCGATCGCAAAGAACAATATCATGCCTAAGCAGTGTTTAATTAAAAAACACATATTTCTTTTTATAGTTGAACTCCAAAAGCTTAAGTGAGCAATTTTTGAGGATAATCTTGCGAGAAAAATATTTGGGTAAATATTTCTAAATTAAAACCTTGAATTTTCATTATTTACTTTATGATTTTTGCTCCAAAATTTCATGATTTTAATCCCTAATTTCATGATTTTCAAGAACCCTTGACTTTGAGAAGAATTAGTGACTTTCAAGTCATTTTTCACTCAATTTTTATGAAATTGTCACCCATGAGTTTCATTTTTCGTATAGAAAATGATTTTACACTCAATTTTCAGATTTGATATTTTTGGAATTTCATCAATTTTTGGATGATTTTATTCTCGACCTCTAACTATAGTAATATGGGTATCAATAGACTTCTTTTTTATATGTAAATTATATTCCTGATAGTGGTTCGATTCGAAGTTGATTTTCGTGAGTCAATCTTTTTATCGATGTGTTCATGTGAGGTTTGACTTTGAAGTAGGTTTAGCTAACCCTTCTTTGCATTTGAGGTAGAGTACTTGAATACTTGTATACTATATTCTATGTGATGGAGTTCTATCATGCGTGTGTATTGAGAATTATTTATGTGATGTCCCTGTGTGGGTTCTTATTTGATTGTTATTGATGTGGAAACATGGATATGTATCGTATTGCGGATATGGCTTATGCAAAGAAGGTATGCTTGTGAATTATGATTGACAATCATGGCTATGGTTGAGACATTCATACTTATAAAGGTGGTGGAATCGTGATTGGTTATTCTAATGAGATTGATGACCTATTATGAATAAAAGAGGTAATTTTATCATGAGATGATTGAAATTTGGGAAACATTGTATCTGATATCTATTATGCTTGTGGCGACGAATATTACTTTCTTATATTTCATTTGCATGCATCTTCATATTGCATATTGTAACACCTGGTAACTTGAGAGTTGTGGAACTATCTTTTCATAACAAAATTTGACATCTTTCAAAACCCTTGACCACGAAGAGGTGGCAAGGAGATATAAGGTACTGTGATTGTGATTGAGGTATATGGTCTATGAGGCCCCCATGGGTCCTCTTAGTTTATGGAGCCTTAACTCGACGAGGGTATATATGATAAGCTATGAGACAGTCTTGATTCCATCTTGCATTGCATACATTACATCATAATTGACATCATTGCACTATTATATTTGAGTAGGATATTGTATGGTAACTTGTGTTTACTAGATTCTATACCATGTGAATTATATATATATATATATTGTGTGTGTGTGTGTGTGGAAGCACTTTATGGCGATCGAGTCAAGATCATATAGTTGATACTACCCATATCTAGTAGGGAGACTTAAGGTCTCAAGTTCCCTTAGATGTTACATTAGATGTTATCTTCTAGCTAGTCATTTTTATTACATTTCTTGAGACTATGATGTATGTACTTTGATTCAGTATTACTTTAGATGATCTTTTTTACTTGTGATACCGAGTCCTGGATATTGGGTTTTGTAATGTATTTTTCTTATCTATCTATTTATGGTGTCGGATATTATTGTTTATGTTGAAAATTATGATCTTTTAGTTGTGGTTCATTTTCTTTTGGGGTTATGACAAGTAATTGATTGTGTGGTATATTTATCAAATTGGTGTCACACCAAAAGAGTTCGTGGCAAAACATTACAAGAAGTTTGGAGTAGTTTCAAACTAAAAGTTGCTCACTTGCGAGTGCTTGAAAGCATTGCTTATGTACATGTGCCGCATGAGAAGAGATCTAAGTTTTATGAAAAAAGTGAAAAGTATATTTTTGTTGGTTATGCACAAAGATCTAAAGCTATAAGCTATATAACTGAAGAAATGGTAAGGGTATCATAAGAAGTGATGTAGAAGTTGATGAAGAATGGAAATCTAAAAAACAAGATTACTCTTTTAGTCCATTTCTTGATGATGGAAATGATGAAGAAGTCATAGAGAATACAACACCTTCCTCGCAAGTTCAAAAAATTGGAAGATCAAGTTCAATAGTGTATCTCAAAAGTCTAAAAGTCTTCGAGACTTGTATGACGCAACAGAAGAAGTAATAGAAATTTAAGTGATTTAACTCATTTTATTTATGGACAATGAGTCTATAAGTTATGAATATGCTGCTGGTGATCCAAAATGGAGAGGTGTGATGGATGAAGAAATAAGGACAATCAAGAAGAATGACACTTAGGAGTTGGCAAAATTTCAAAAAAAAAAAAAACATCATTGGAATCTAATGAGCTTACAAGCTAAAGAAAATTTTTAAAGAAAAAGTAAAGAGGTGCAAAGCAAGATTGGTAGAAAAAAGGTAAAAACAAAAGCCGATTTTGATTATTATGAGGTGTTTACATCAATTGCTTGTCTAGAGACAATCCACTTGATTATTTCTTTGACATCTTAGAATTGATGAAAAATCCATCAAATGGATGTGAAAATGACTTTCTTGAATGAAATTTTGGAGGAAAAAATATACATTGATCAATCTTTGGATTTTAAGGTTGAAGGAAATGAATATAAGGTTTTGAAATTGAAAAAGTCTCTGTATGACTTCAAAGAAGCTCCACGAGCTTAGACTTGTAGGATTGAAAAATACTTCCCAATAAATATTTCTTTAAAGTATCCGTATGAGCATGCACTTTATGTCAAAATTAATGAAGATGGTGACACATTAATTGTTTGTTTGTATGTGGATGATTTGATATTAACAGAAAATAATTCAAATATGTTTGAAGAATTCAAGAAATCAGTGACAAGAGAATTTGAGGTGACAGACATTGGGCTAATGTCTTGCTATTTCAGTAGTAAAGTGGAGCAGAAGAATGATGACATTTTTGTTTATCAAGTGAACATGCACGCAAAAAAATTGAGATGGAGAATTGCAAACTTGTTAGCACCCCTGTGGATTGTGGTATTTAATAATTCAAATATGAAGATGGAGAAAATATCAATCCCACATATTTTAAGAGTCTTGTTAGAAGCTTAAGATATTTAACTTGTACGATACCTGATATTCTTTTTGGTGTTAGACTTGTCAAGTCGCTTTATGAAAAATTCAACAACTTCCCATTAAAAGCAATCAAAAGAATATGTTGGCACATCAAAGATATACCTGATTATAAAAATTTTTATTTGTCTTCTAAGGACTTCAAGCTTGTTGAAAATTGTGATAGTGATTGATGGGCTGGTGATATAGATGATGGAAAAAGTACTACCGGATGTTTTTCTTTCTTTTTTTTTTTTTTGAAAATTCTGTATTTACATATAACTCCAAGAAGCAATCAATTGTGACTTTGTCAACATGTAAAGCCGTGTATGTAACAGCTTCTTCTTGTGTTTGTCATGCAATTTGACTAAGGATTTTCTTTAAAAAAAAAAACTTTACCAACCATAAGAAATGACAACTGAGATTTGTATATTGATAACAATGTGGCCATTGTGTTGGCCAAGAATTCGGTATTTCGTGAAAGAATCAAAACATATCGATATGAAGTATCATTTCATTAGAGATTGTATATCTAAGAAGAAGGTAGAGCTTGAGTTTATGAAACCTCAAGATCAAGTTGCAGATATTTTTCCCAATCAATGGAAGATTGATATATTTTAGAAGTTGCAGATGACTCTTGAAACAATGAATCAATTTTAAGGAGAAAAAATAAATTTGTTCACATTATTTAGTTTGTTCATATTATATTTAATTAGTTCATGAACTAATAGATTAGTGTATGAGGAGATACATGAACTAGTGAGAATTTTCTAGATTAAGTCTAATAACTTCTTATTTATGAATTTGGAGAATTTGAAGTGTGAAATTATTAATTGTGATACATGTATGTTAGACCAATACATGACTGAATTCACTTATAAATATCATGCAATATAGTCATTTTGAAAGAAACTAAGTCGAATAGAAAATCATCTTCCCTCTTTTATTCTTCTACTATGTTTTGAGCATTATTTGTGTAATACACACAGTTGTGTTTCTTACTTTTTTTTTTTTTTGGCACTTCACTTCAGTTGTTGAACCTGATCCACGTAGTTTGTTTATATATAGTTGTACTTTTGTTCATCAAACTAGGATCTATTACACTATAATTGAGTCGGTGTTAATAGTATTTTCACATTGTTTAAATTATTTATAGTAAATATTGAGTCTCCGTTTAACTTGTTTATGCTATTATTTTCCATATTTTAAATCCTTACCTCTGCTACTAAAGTATTATTGGCATGAGTCTGGCATTCCAACCTTCATTCTTGATTACATCAGGACTCATGGTCAGCACATGACCTGCAGCATTTTCATAATATGTGTGTCAGAAAATAGCAATGTGTGAGAAACGCGGCGAACTGGTGCGGATTCTGTCAAAAAACAGAAACCTACGTCTGTTGTTCCCACAAAACATGGCAATATCCAACAATATGCTTCTTTGACTGACCCTTTGATGACAGAAAGATCGTCCCTTGGACATTCTAATCATCAATCTCATTTGTTAGTTTGTTCCTTTGTCTTGACAATCTCTTTCATTGATTCAGTTTCCTTGATGTTTCTTAATATATATATATATATATATACTGGTGTACGTCTCGTTACACCTAGTAATGCTTACATCCCCTTTTCACCTTTCGTCATCGATATCTCGATCTTTCTCGCGGCTCTCTCCACGTATTTGTTCACGTTGTGATGCCCCATATTCATGTGATTTCTCTCAAAATTTGAATTGTTCATGTGTAAATAATATTTTAAAACCAATAAGATTGAGAAAGAAAAAAAATATTGCTTCCCCCGTTTTAATTTATTTAGTTCATTCGACTAATCACAAAGTTTAAATAAATAAATAATACTTTTTAATCTTGTGATCTTAAATGTCCTCAAATCTTATATTTTTAAACATATCATGTACAATATTGAAATTAAAAAATTAATAGTACTAATAAGGAAGAGGATCTTCCCTTTTAAACGAGCTTAAAAAAAACGTCAAATAAATTGAGATTAAAAAAAATGAACAAACATTCATAAACTAAGCCTCTCCGCGGACCATATATATCTAATTTTAATTTTGACTTAGAATTTTGGATGATCTAATAAAAGTTATATATCATCCATAAATATATTTGTAGGGATAATTACATTTTTGAGTTTCTTTTATAAAATATTTATTATTTTAAAATATATTTTTTAATTTATTACATAGGTATATCATATTTGAAAAATATTTACTATCCAGAGACAACTATACTATGTATTAAAAGTGAATTATATATAATATATATGTATTATAAATACGTTATATTTATTTTAGTAAAAAAGTGCATTATATGTTAAAAATGAATTATGATGTAATATAGATGTATTACACTATATAAAAAAATGAATTCGCATGTAATATAAATGTATGATAAGTGTTTTAAAATGTATTAGGTTTGTTTTAACAAAACATCTGAATTATTTATTAAAATTAGGTTTGTTTTAATAAAAAATCTGAATTGTTTTAAAATGTATTAGGTTTGTTTTAACAAAAAATCTGAATTATTTATTAAAATTAGGTTTGTTTTAATAAAAAATCTGAATTATGGAGTAAAAGTGGATAATACATGTATTAATTATATATATAACTAGAAATGATATATATATTCTAAATATTGTATATTTAGGTAAGTTTTTTATATTAATTAATAAAACTCAAATCGAAAATCAAATAAATACTAATGCTACAAAAAAACAAAATCAACACTAAAAATGACAATAATAATAAATATTATTCTTTAGTTTTACATTAGTTTAGATCATTAAAATATCCTGATTTTAATTTTTCTGTAATATTTACTCATGAAATTAATAGGTTATTATTATACTTATTTTAGCATGATTTAGCACTTCAAAATTATGATCATCTTTATTATGATTTATTTTATCATGATTTAATATTTTTAAATTATGATCATTTTCATTATAACTTATTTATTTACAATATTTGTTTTATGTGATCTCGTTAACTATTTTTTGTTGTTGAATATTTCAATGTATGTCTTCACTCATATTGAATTTTGTGTTTTTCTTAACATCCTAGATATTTATATTTTAGTAGTTCTAAAGAAATATTTAAAATAAAATTAATTATATATGTATATAAACATTTTATCAAAATATTAAAAAAAAACTCACAAATACGAAAAATCCACAAAAAAACTGAAAATTCAAACAATTCGAAATAGTCCAAAAACTTTTTGAAATTAAAAACCTCAAGTTTTATTAATTTAATTTAACTTATATATTTAAAATTTGACAAAAATAATTTAATTTGATATTTAAAAAATTCAAACCAACCCAATCGCATGCGCTTATTATCTTGTTATTTGGAAAGTTAGTTTATTGGGTCTCAGCAATGCCCCCTTAAAACACCTGCAGACTTGTCAGACTGCTGTTTCAAGCATTAAAAAATGTACATTTTGATATATCTAAGGGACGAAATCGTATGTAATTAGACTTATATATTTTTTTTATGGAAAAATTAGATAAAATGTCTATTGAGTTAAAATTCTTCATATAAACTAATCCAATTTTCATTTATTACAAACAAGAAAAAAGATTACGTTGACCTTTTCTTGGCAAGCAAAGTGCATTATTATTTGTCTTCGTCTGTTTGCCCACTTCAATTCTCATTTTTTCACTCCCCAAGAGTTCCATTTGTGACGGTTCATCACTTGATCTTGTATAAGGGGAAGAATTTAGAGCATTAGAATAATTTACGGAAGACTTTAGATTCTTGTAGATAAGTCTTGTAGCCCTTAGATTTGTTTAGGTTTGTGCGGAGAATTCTAGTGAGAGATTGAAGTGTAAATACTTAGGAACTTGTACGTAAATATTAATTATACTTTGGCTCCAAGTAGCAAGTATCAATAGAGGAGGTTATTTGCATTGTTAGGCATCCAAAAATTGTAAGCATTCTTCTATAACTGCAATACAAGCATTCTTTCTTACAAAGTTCTCTTGTCTTCTAATCTAGTGTTCCCTTAGTGATCGAGTGTACTTGTATTTGCAAGATTGTGAAAGAGTTGTGAGCAAGTTGACAAGTATTGCACGCGAGTCTTAGCGAGAGTTCTAAGTCCATGACAACATGGTATCAGAGCAAGGTTTGTACTAAGGGAAGCATGGCAAGTGAAGGAGACATCAACGCCACCAACACCACCAACGTTATGTTGGATGTTGGCAAGAAATGCAAGGGAAAGAAAAGCTCCAAGAAGATTGAGGAGGTACCGTCGAGCGGACACTAAGAGAGGTCATAAAAACCCACTCACTCTCGGTCGTTGAGGTGAGTGACGATGAACGAGGACCCGCCAACTTCACGCTTAGTGTCAGCAAAATAAATCCATAGTTTGGTGATCCGCTGAACCCGCCCATATTTTAGTAGATTGGGTAAATGACTTTTTTATATGGATAAAATATGGGTTGATGCTCATACTCAACCCATAGAAATATGGGTATTCATGGGTAAACTATGATTTAATCAAATGGGTTAAGCTTCTAACTTCTTCTTACTCAAAATTTATTATGTTTTCTAATCTTTTTTATATTTTGTTGACTTAAATATTTTGAAAATATAAATTTAAATAAGCTACCTCTAAAAGGTAGAAAAATATTTGTTAAAACTCGCCTCCAATAGCAAATTACAAATTTTTTTCATACTCCACCCAATATCACGATCCCTCCACAAGCCCTCAATCCCCATCCTTCCACCCCCCAAAGAAAATTATTTTTTTTAAAAAAATCTTTTTTCTTTATAAAAAATTTAAATTTAAAATTTAAATTTTATTATAAAAGTTGTAAATCCAGTTGAAAAACTTGCTATTGTGAGAAAACCCAACAAAATGAGTCACTACAAATTAAGGTTATAAGCATAAAATCAATATGAGAAAAATTAAAAGTTAAATTTTTTTAAAAATTTCAATTTTAAAAACATTATTTTTTTTTATCTCACTCTAACACTTGACCCCCTTTCTGTTTGAATGTCGGGATTGAATTCCGAATCAAAAATTGTATGTCTGGTCCCGTTAGAAGTTGGGTCCTATCGTTAATTTGGAATCGGGATCGAATCTCATTTTAAAAGTTGAATCTCGTATTGGATGTCAAATTTATTTTTATCATACAACACAATTAAATAAAATATTTTAAATATTTTTCATCTAAAAATAAAGTAAAATATTTTATCTATATTGAATTTTGAAGTGGCGTACTATTTATTCATTACAATATGGGTAAACTAGCATTTTACTCAATCCATTTCTTACCCAACTCATTTTTATCCATATAAAATATGGGCAGGTTGAATTATTACCCACTTCATATTGACTTATTTTCAACCAGTCCAAATTTGAACCAACGTCCATTTGCCACCACTAGTCACGCTCAACATGGGATGGGTCGCGAGGGTGGATGTTGCTAGACAAGCTGTGGAGTTCTTAGGCAAGTGCTTGAATCAATTTGATAACAAGTTTCAGACTTTGGAGGAGTTCACCATGAGGAGAATGATAACATTCGAAAAGAGTTGGGCGGACGTCATGCAGCGGAGTATGAGCTGAGAGAGACCATCACTTCTTTAGAGTGTTGGCTCATGGACGCGCTAAGCAAGATAGAGGCCAGAGGGAAGGCACATGAGGAAGGCGTAGAAGAGCAGAGATATGCTGCGGCAGCTGGAGGGGGGAGACTAGGATCGAGGCTCCCAAGCCACCTGTGTTCAAAGGCGTCCCTGACGCGCAAAAGGTGAAAAATTTCCTTTGGCACTTGGAGAATTACTTCAAGTGCAATAAGGTTAAAAGTGATTAGACGAAGATCAACACTGTTGTGCTATACATGATGGAGATGGTTATGTTGTGATGGAAACGAAAGGAGTCGGATATAGGAAAGGGGCTATGTACCATTGACACATGGAAGCAATTTAAGAATGAGTTTAAAAAGGCCTTCTTCCCAAACAACATCATTTATGAGGCGAAACTCAAGTTCAAAGAGCCTAGGAGTGATATGGCAAATGGGAACTCAAGAGTCCCGAAACAAGCCTTATCACATCCATATAGATGTCATCAGTTCAGAAGCGCGTGATTAAACAATAAACACACAGTTCTAAGGATAGATAAGTATGACTCATGCTATGGGGATGTCATAGGGATATGAAATGCATGAATTCACACAGCACATAGCATATAAGGACTACGAGGCGGGTAAGTATGACTCATGCTATGGGAATAGGAGGGACTTAGTACTTTCCACATTTCTACATCTCATCATGAACATATCATCATAACATCAACAACATGAGATAGACATAATTATAGTCTCCATAAGCAAATAGCATACATATATCAAGCTTGTACAAAGAGTTTACATGATATCCAATAATGCCTCTAGTTTATGGAATATGATGGGGACTAAGACATATCCCCGGTTCACCCTCAATGTATAGACATATGTGAATATAATATAATAGATAGGTCGAAGGTAGGACTTGTTCTTGGAATAAAGGACTCACCATTAGCGAGCTCACAATCCAACTTAACCGTCAAAAGGTGCATGAAAATAGTCTCCGGACCCTACATGATTAAATTATGTAGGCAAAAGAGTATGTGTTAGTACGTTCAAATGTACTAAGTATGCGAGCATGCAATACATATGAACTTATTAAACATGCATTTCAATGTTAGATGACAAGGGAACACACACACATACACACACACACATACGCACACATACACACACACACATATATATATAGAGAGAGAAATAAGTATATAAGAAAGAATAATATATCTATATGTTATGAAATTCATGATGTATGAATGCCATAATACTTCAACATACAGGGATGAGACCTCAACGGACATCTACACCATGCGAGCTATTATATGAAATTTTGGGTGTCTTCTCCACATCGAATGAGAGGTGATTTGCTTTTCAAAGGCAGATCGTACTTCTCCTTACGAGCCTCCCATTTTGAAAAAGTAACCTTACTTTACAGGCAGCCCCATTTCAGAAAGGATTTTTCTTTCACAACATAATCATCCACAAAGGGGCATAAACATGAACCTATGTTTGGCACATAGTTATGGGACTTGAGGACTGGACCCTTGAAGATAGTCTCCCTCATACAAGTCCACTTGGTACTAAGTCATCATCCCATAAGAATATATATACATGTACATGCTTCTAGAAAGGAGAATAGTTTTTTTAAATCTTCATCATCCATACTTTGACGGAAAAGCCAAGCATACTTTGATAGAAAAGCCAAACATACTTCATAATCATGCATACTTGGGCTAAAAAGTCAAATCATACTTCAATTCATACTTTCATACATAGGAATAGCTCATTCATACTTGTACATGTTAGTGTAAACACCCATAATTACTCAAAGTCATATCATAGACATTATGTGATCATATATCATGTCATAATCATACTTTACTTAAGATTATAGTCATTAACATAATTGGGTCTTAACCCATATCATAAACTTCATGAAAACCAATGTTCATGCATGCATGTGCCATTAATAATGAAAGAATAGCATGGACAGTAGAGATTTATATTTAAAATAATAATATAAGATGAAATCAAAGTAAATCCATGAAAAGATTCACAATTAAAGCATACTTCAGATTACCCATCCATAAATTCAACATTTAAAGGGATATTCATATTCAAAACTTCATCATATCAATGCAATTCAATGTATTAGGGATTAAATCACCTTAAAAATATCAATTAAATACATCTCATATCTCAATTGAATCAAATCAACATTGATTTAAAAGACTCATATTCAAAGTAAGCTTGAAGTTCATAATTTAAGAAGTGAGAAGTGTTTTGGGTCTTCATGGTTGAAAGGGACCATGAATCAATCCCACATACCTTGCATAGGAAGATGAATTTGAGAAGAATTTAGCTTGAAGTTGAAACCCTAATTGAATCCCGGCTTGAATCCTTTGAATGAGTGACTTGGAGAGAAAGTCTTAAGAGTAATGAAATAAACTAAGTGTAAAGCTTGAATGAGAGGTTACAATTAGTACAAGAGATGTTTAGGAGTATAAAGAGGGGTATAAAGGTCTTAAAAAGCCTTAGGGATGGGCCAAAATATCAAAAATATCTTAATGAATGAGCCTTAAAATTTTATCCGAAAATCACCATGGATGGCTTCATGGGTCATAAAGCTTTTCACAGTTCGTGAAAGCTCATTGTCCCAGGACTAATAAGTTCTATGAAAACGTGCATAACATCTTACTCTGAACTTGGAAGTGGGTGAATCCAGATACGCTGGAAAGATAATTTAAAGAACTTCAATTTGATAGGTCGTAGGCCACCCAGATCTTTTTGTGAAAGGAGATATTACCATATAAAATTGACCCTTCCATCAGTTCATATGAAAAGCTTAGCCAGTGGAATTCCTTTGAACTTGGCTTGATAAAGGAGACCCATGATGACCCTAAACCACATAAACAAGCTTATATGAAGGATTGAAAGTGAATTTAGCTTGATCTTGAAGGTTCCATAGGAATTATTCAATTAGGGCTTGAAAAGAGGATTCAGAAACGTTTTGAACAAGCGAATGAGGAACTAAGCATTATGGAGTGCATGGAGTGATATGGAAAGCATGGAACTGAACTAATTTGGGAGGTTAAAAGATTAGCCCCAGTTGAACAGACCTTGAAAGGTCACTTAGAAATCTCTACAAAAGCTATTCATGAGCCGAACAGAGCCCCACGACCATACATGTGTCCATGGAAGGTGCCTCTTTCTTGAGACGGTACTTTGATACTTAGAAAATTTTAGGGATTACGCCTTCACAAGACTCCACCACGAGCCATGATAGGTTGCATGACCCATACAAGGTGCCCATGTTGGCATCCTTAGCCACACAGTGGCTCTCAAGCTAAGGGAACCTCCCACAAGCCCTTTCATGGCCAATGGTGAGGACCACGAATCGTGAAGGGCACAGTGGAGGGTCACATGCCTTTGATCCTTCTTTGAAGCCACACGAAGACACATAAATGGCCAAGGGTCACCCTAAGGCTTCCTCCAAAGCTCGTGGAGGTTACCCTAGAGAGTCACCTTGGTCAAAATTATTGGAAACCCAATTTTTAAGCATCGCTAAGGCCTCTCGAGGTTCGGGTCCTTACATGAAGCAGAAGGGTAGCATAAGGGCCCACGTGAAGGAGTTCACTACCCTCATTCTCCTGATTTCCAACCTCACGGTTGAGGATATGACGTTCCACTTCATGGACGGCCTACAGTATTGGGCCAGGACGGAGCTGGAACACCGGCAAGTTAGGACCATTGACTAGGCCATTACCCAGGCTGAAGCTTTGATGGACTTTCGACAAGGCAGGCATGATACCGACGAGGAAGAGGAGTCGAAAGTTAGCCATGACCAAGGAAAGGGGAGATGCTGACAAAGGGGGGAAATGCTGACAAAGGCAGAAGATGGCAGCCACAACCCAAGCATCATGGTACCTACAAGCCTGATAACAAAAAGGTCGATCATCAAAGCAGCAGAGAGGGCAAGGCATAACCCGAGAAAGAGATTAAGTGTTACATATGTGAAGGGCCGCATAGCTACAAGAAGTGCCCAAACTGAAGAGTCTTGGTGCCATACTACAGGAACGTAAGGAGCAGAAGGCGTAGGAACAAGCACCCAAACCAAGGGAAGGATCGAGCACAACTCAAATAGGCATGATTGGGCTATGCGAGGCCATCATGCAGCAATCAGAGAAGTGGAAGGAGTACAGTGCGTAGTATGTGGATATCATGATAAATGGGTGACCCGCTTATGCCATGGTTGACACAGGCACAGAGGCTATCATCATGACTAAGTCTGCAGCAACCAAGTTAGGGTTGAAGTATAACCTAAGTAATGCTCAACTTAGGAAGTTAATGCACCAATGACTCTTATGTGTGGAGTTGCTCAGGGAGTCGACATAGTATTGGGCAAGTGGCATGGTAAGACCAACTTTTATGTAGCACAAATAGATCTCTTTGACATCATCCTTGGGCAAGAAGCTTTCAAGAAGTACCACACAGTGATCGACCTATACCTCCAACAACTTGTGGTCATGGAGAAAGAAGGTTCCTGCATGGTGCCCTTAATCAAGATGCTTAACTCGGAGGGACAAGCTCAACTGTTGGCCTTGCGGCTTGTGGAGGGTTCTAGGATGAAAAATTTTATCATGTTCCACACTTGCTAAGATGAAAAATTATCGAAAGAGAAGCTGTCGAAGGAAGCCAAGCGGGAACAGGGACAACCAACCACAGTGGTGCTCCTCAGGTGTTGAAAGGGGCGAACTCCAGAGAAGACGACAGAGGGACAACAGTAAGACTTGCGACAACCCAAAGGTAGAGAATGGGAGTTCCAACAGCAGCATTACACTAAGCTCGTCACAATATCAGGTGGTGGAGAGTGTGATGACCCTCCACTTGAACTTGTAATAAGGGGAAGAATCTAGAGCCTTAGAGTGGTTTATGGAAGACTTTAGATCCTTGTAGATAAGTCTTGTAGCCCTTACATTTCTCTAGGCTTGTGTGGAGAATCCTAGAGAGAAACTAAAGTGTAAATACTTAGGGACTTGTATGTAAATATTAATTACACTTTGGCCTCCAAGTAGGAAGTATAAATAGAGGGGATCATTTGCATTGTTAGGCATCCAGAAATTATAAACATTCTTCCATAACTACAATACAAGCCTTCTTTCTTACAAAGCTCTCTTATCTTCTAATCGAGCGTTCCCTTAGTGATCAAGTGAAAAGGCTTACCTGTATTTGCAAGAACTTGAAAGAGTTGTTAGCAAATTGATAAGTGCCGCGAGCAAATTGACAAGTATCGTACGAGAGTCTTAGCAAGAGTTCTATGTCCGTGACACTTTGCCTTTTTTAATTTTTCCCCTCCCTTGATTTCTTGTCTAATGTAATCGTATCACATGATTTGAAACAGTTAAATATACGTTATTGTCTATTCAATTATTATTATATATAGAGAGAGAGAGGGAGGCATCTCTAATATATGATTATACATCATATATACATGTTATACACTATTTATATTGTATCAATAAATAATACACATACATAATTACATATGATCATTTTGTTGAAAATAATTTTTATTACTTGTACATTTACATAACCCTATTTAAATTTCTTAACCTACTCTCAACTCTTTAAAATGCCTATTAACTAATAAAAAAATTGAATTTGTTACAATTCAAATTAAATATTTAAATGTTAGTGAGCAACAACTTTCAAATAATAATAATAACATTGCAGACTTTTGGACATGAAATAAAAATCATGAGTTGAAATTATTGATTTGAATAGAGACTGATTTGAAATTAATATTGCGTATAGAAATATAACTTAAATTTTAAAAATTATAATTTATTTCGTAAACATAAAAATCGTACCATTTATGAATATCGAAACTTCCCCAAATTACAGTCAAGTGAGTTTTGTCGCAAATGACGTTGTTGCCAGAGATTAACTCTCGTTGGCATATTGGGACAACCACAACTTGGTGGTAGGTGTGTATAAGAATTAGGTTGATTTGAGTTTTTTCAAATATTAAATTAAATTATTTATATTATGTTTTTAAATCTATTAATCAAATTTAACTAACAAAAATTGAGTTTTCCAGCCTCGATTTCTTTTCGGGATTTTTCTAAAGATTTTTTGGATTTTTGAGTTTTTGTTTTCAGATTTCCCACTAAAGTATTCATATAATTAACTTGTATTTTAATTATTTGATTAGTCCTATCAACATATAATTACTTACAGTGTTCTTAAGAAAATAACGAAAAATATGATATGAGTGACGATAATAAAATATTTAACAAAAAATAATAATGAAATCACATAAGCAAATATTAAAAATAAATAAGCCATAATAAAAATGATCATAATTTAAAAGTACAAAATAATGCTAAAATAAGTCTAATTAACAAGTATTAATTACATGACTAAACATTAAAGCAAGACTAAAATTAGGTTATGTATTTTAATTGTCTAAGCTAATGTAAAGCGAAAGAACAAATATTCAACATTATCATAATTTTCGTATTGAATTGATTTTTTCGTTAGCATTGATGTTATTTGATTTGAGCTTTATTAGAGTTATAAATATCAAATGAACCATAGCATTTACTAGACCATTTAAATTCTAAATCAACCTTGAAGTAATATATCAAAAGATAAAAATTATGAAAAAAATATAAAAATATATTTATAGATTATATCAAAGCAAATATTTTGATGCATAAAATAAATTTTAAAAATTACATATATAATGTTGGATTAATTCGATCTCAGTTTAACTTTTTAAAGTTTAAATCAAATAAATCCTAAAATGTAAAAAAAAAAATTAATACTAAAATCAGAACAAATCAAACTCTACTTGATTTTTTTTTTCTTGATTTGACTCAATTTACAATTTAATGCAATTTTAACTTTAGTTTTATTCATTCCTACTTATGGGATCAAGTGGGGGTGTTTGGAGGAGGTGTTGAGTTTTGGGTAAATTGGGCAGGCCATTTGGAGAAGGAATTAGATTTTGTGTATATTAGGCTTGAATAATTACTTTTGTAATAAATGTGAATTTGGTTTGCAAATTTGAAATCATGTCAAGTTTTACATGTTTAAAAATTAAGTTTATATTTGAAATTCTACCTTTTTAGTTAATTTATGAATAAAAACAATATATCAAGCTTCCACTAAAGTTTTCTTTAAACCAAAATTATAATTTGAAGTTCAAACTACATATTCAATATATTTTTTAAAAAAAATTGAATCAAAATAAAAGTTAAAGAACTTTTTTCTAAAAATATATCTAATTTATTTTCGTTAGTTAAGTTATTTTTTTCTAAAAAGGTGGCTCTCGCTTCTACCTCTATCAGGCAACAACAGTCCCCCTCTTCACAGCCACATCATAGATGAGCTGCTTTAACATTCGCAGTACAATAACCAAAAAAAAGGTTATGCAAAATGATATATGATATTAAATCGAGATCGAGAGTTTCAATATGAATTTCGAGAAAAGCACGTAAATCAGATGAATTTTTTTTTTAATGTGTGATAATCAAAGTAATGTAAGCTGTTAATCTGTTACTTCAATGGAGACACAAAATATTGGAATATTCTATTATGTACAATAATTTTTAATTGTTGTTTTAAGACTAAAATTAACCGTTTTATTTATTTGAAACTTAGTTCATTTGAAAGCGGCATAATTTAAATTTTAAGGGGACGTTTGGTAGGATAGATTAGGGGATATAGTCCATGGATTAGTTAGTGGTATTAATTATTATCATGTTCGATAGAAATTTTGGACCATGTATAACTAATTCATTGTATTAGTTAATAACACATACATGGTATAAACTAATACCTCCTATTTGGTGCTATTAATTAATACCTTGGATTAATATCGTTGGATTAAATATACAAAGACACAAATATCCCTCAAATTTTTTTTCATTTTTTTGTTTTCTTGATTTTATATTTTATATTTATAGTTTTGTACTTGTAAATTTATTTAAATAAATTAGCTTATAAATTTTATTTATTTCTTTTTATATTTTTATAATATAAAAATAAATATACATGTTTATTAAATGGTATAATACATAAAAAAAAAAAAACCTCCAAACTTGGCACACGAGCGTTTATTTAACCCCCCAACAACTTTCAAGTGAATTAAGTACCACCCCACGATTATAATGTCACTCTCACCTGCCACTCATAGCCACATAAGCGCTACAACATAGCCATGTCAGCACCATGTCACTAATTTTATTTATTTTTTTTTCTTTTTTCACCCTTTTTCTTTAACACTTTTAAAAAATTAATTTACACTAACTAATAAATTAAAATGCATTTTCTAAAATCAAAATTAATGGAACCATTTACATTTCCCCTCCCCCCCCCCCCACACTTCTTTCTTCTTCTTCGTCCTCCTTCGCCATTTTCACTGTTACTGCTCTTTTTTTGTTTCCTCTTAGTCATTCAAATTAGAAAATGAAATCACACAATCTGTAATACTATTATAAAATATTTTGTCATCTCCATTTCATTCGTTTTGACGGCCTTCAATGGCATAATTATTTGTGATTCTATTTGGTCAGAGAAATTTTATTGATCAATTTATATTAAATGTGGATTAAATTTTAAATTCATGATACATTGATCAATAAAATTATTGGTTAATGAGATTGGATTAATATTTAAGTTAAAATTATATGACTTAAATAAAATTCAAATTATATTTGAGTCAGTCTATTAAGTTGACAAGACAAGCCCAACTCATGTGCTTCAAGTCCAAGGTCTTCTAAAGTTAATTGAAGACCAAAATACCCCCAAAACTCTAACTTACAACTATATAAAAGGGTCTTCATAAGAAGAAGAAGAAGCAGAACAAGAACAAGAGAAATACAGAGAAAAGTTCTGCTCTTCAGTGGTGATCCGCAAGTCTTCCGCATACAAAGGAGTTTTGTCTCCAAGTTGTAACCCGCAAGTTCCCATATTTCTGCAATTGTGATTAACGCTTGGCTCCGCATTCGTAATGAAGTTTCAACAAGTATTTCTTCGATTCAAGAACAACGCAAAGCTCTTGAGTTGATGATCGTGAGGAGAAAAATCAGAGGATTACATCTCTTTTTTTAGATTTTTATAAAGATTGTAACCTTCGCGCAAATTCTTGAAATACAAATATTGTTGTTTGCCTCAACCTTTCTTTTCTTGATTTATTGTTTTTCAAGAACAAAACATAGTTGCTTACAAATTTTCACACCCAGTGAGATCAAATCTGCCCTCCATCTCTTCTCTTATAAACATAAACAAATATGCAAATATGAAACCGCAAAGCAACAACGTCAAAAAAATTAAGTACTTCAAGCCTTGTCTTTGAGTTTCATCAAGTCTACACTTCGACAAGTCATGAAACAGGGGGCATTTGTAGACATTGAAATTTTGTAGGACTCTACAAAATTAGTTCTATTTATCAAGTCTACACTTCGACAAGTCATGAAACAGGGGGCATTTGTAGACATTGAAATTTTGTAGGACTCTACAAAATTAGTTCTATTTCAGTTAGGGTTATTATATTCCCTTAAAAAAGCATTTCAAAAATCCCATAGAGATCAAAATATATTATCCTACGTTCAAGAAATACACCACTAACGACCCTCAAATCATGGAGAAGAAATCTTATGAGAGAAGAATCAAAAGAGGAACAAATTTGTACTCATATTGTTATCAATAGAATTTCTGTTTCTTTATATTTTATTTGTGATTTCAACTTATTTTCTATCACATTAAAATTTGTTGCAAACAAACTAGCTTACCCAGTGGGACAATCTTTACCTCTCATCTCTTCTCTTTGAAAAAAAAGAAAAAAATTGAAGAACACCGAGATGACTTTCAAAAGGTCAACTCAAAATCCGCATCCGTAAAATTCTGATCTCTTTAAAGTTACAAAAAAAATATCAATACAACCGCAATGGACATTGACTTTAAATCTAATATTTTTGAAGGTATTGACTCCGCAAATGGCTTAAAAATTGCCATGGAGATTATGGCCCAACTTAGAAGGAGTAAGACGAAATGTTGGGACAACAAGTACTTCAAGCACCACCTAAATCATCTCTTGTTTTTTATTTGTTTTCTCCAAAAGAAGAGATATCCTCTCCATATGTTCTAGAAAAAGGGAAAGACATCGCTAAGGTAGTAGAAAGACGTTGAATCGACTAAGACTGTCACAAGAATGACTTTGTTAGTCTAATGATCCCTTCCTGCATGAAGATGATGATGTCTTAAGTGCTAGATTTGCTACGATCTTCCCTCATGTTAATTCTCAATCCAAGCTATATCCTAGCGATGTTCCACGCTATTCTTCATCCTCTATGGTGACTGTGCAAGCGTCAGTAATTGAAACATGCACCATAGAAGAACAACTTGTGAATTTGATGAAAGCGATTGAAGGCCTGTCAAAATACATCAAAGGTCAAGACACCCAAATTACTAAATTGACAAATATGATAGAGAATGTGAAGGAGGGAGAATCCACTCGTTTATGTCCGGAGCTTCATGAAACACAAGAGGAAAGAGAGTCTTTCACAAAACAAGAAACAACAGCCAAGGAGTTTCAAGTGTCTGCTAAAGGCCTAATTCCCATTGACCAATTGAAAGACTTCATCATGGAGACTATCAAAGATAAGTCAGAGCCTACATCTAAATCCACTACAAGAAAAAGGATCAATAGAGACCAACATTTAGGGACGAGTATAGAATCTGGTCCTTAATCATATATATATATATATATATATATATAAGGACAGGATTAACTTATGGTCCTAATTCTTGCTTCTTTAGGGAAGGTAAAAAATCTGCTCTCTACAATAATAAAAATCTAGTCCCAAATGGTGTGAAATACTAGCCATTCCTAGTAGTCATACTTATCCTTTAGGCAATACTTTATGCCTATAAATACCCCTTTTTCTCTAAAAAAGCCAGAGGAGAAGAAAATAGTCAACTTAGTGAAATAATAGACGTAGACAAAGATATACAAACTTTTAAACAACACCAGCTAAAATTATT
>DF365190.1:2567-16113 GCA_000787875.1 Solanum virginianum
TTTTTTGGGTTTCTCAAATTTTTGAGTTTTTTCGGGTTTATTTTTTTAATTTCTCAGATTTTTTTCGAAATTCTCGTGTTTTAAAGTTTTTTTGATAAAGTATTTATAAAAATATGTAATTAACTTATGATTCAAATATTTTTTTTTATCTTACCAAAATATGAAAATCTAAATTTTTTTTTCTCGGGTTGACTTGATTTGCATTTTGATTTGATTTTCGATTTGATTTTATTCACCCTTAATAGATAGAGATAAAGAGATGACAAATAAGATGTTGAACTCTTTAAATGCTCTATCTAATTCCTTATCGGTGGATGTTAGGTGGATAATGAATTTAACATCTCTTTGAGATAGAGAGATGACAATTGACAAATCCAACTTCATTAATTCATTGGTCATCTACTCATCTTTTAAGTCATAGTATTACTATTTTTCTCTTCTACTTCATTAATTCATTGGTCATCTACACATCTCCCTCACTTTTCAACCATTACAAATGAGATACTAGACATGTATTTGAATGTTCTTATTTAATTTCTCACCAATCCACCTAACATTTCTTAATTAATTATAGATAGAGATCTTGTCTGATGCAGATGGCTATTAAAAAATGGAACTCTCATTGTCAGTAAATAAGAACTACTTAATTAAATTTTTTTATCTGAAAATACTGTTCTATTTGACTTCAACTTTAATAGATAATGGAAGAGGAAGCACACACATTCAAACTAATTGCAAACTTATAATTCTAAATTTTAAATTATTTCGTTCAAATTTTAAATTATTTCCTTCCAAATTATGTCAATTTTTTGTATAGTCTTATCAACAACAATAACATATTCAGTGAAATCCCACAAATGGAGTCTGGAGAGAGTAAAAATGTACGCAAACCTTACCATTACCTTATAGAGATAAAAATATCACTTTCAAAAAATTCTCGTCTCATAAATCAAGCCTCATAAACAGAAAGATCAAGTACCATACAATCTCATCAAATAAATAAATATTTATAATAAATAAACATATTATCATAAAATTATTCTAAAAAAATATAATCTTTTTATTAATCAAACTTTAGGTACAATTATTCGATTATATTTATTAGAAGAATTTGTGTGTAATTGAATTGAACCTCAAAAAATTAATTCAATATTTTGCCAAAATTTTCAAGTGTTGAAATAATATATACGACCTTTGCCGTTTCAAAAAGAAAAAAAAACTTAGTCTAATGTGGTATATGAAATTTAAGAAAATTAATCTTATGATTTAAAGTTATATTTATATAAAGTAGGAAATTGGAATAATATATTGTAATATTATATTTATTAATTAAATGATATCATATTATTTTTATAGCAAGCCACTCTTTTTAAAACATTTAAATAATAAAATAATATATTATTTAATAATTAAATTTCGTTGACCGTTAATGTTTTTTTCATATCATAATTTATTAAATCCAATTTCATTAGTAATCAACAATAAACTTTTATTTACTTTCAATTAATAAATAAAACAATTTAAAAATATTTAATTTACTAATTAGTCATAAGTGCTGCACCTTTTCTCTAACTCTTATATTTCAAAATATTGAAATTCAAAGTTAAAATTCAAAACAAAATAAAAATAAAAATAATTCCACGGAACAACCGGAACAAAATAGATCTGATTGGAGTACGGTTCAATGTAACCCATTCTGTCCCGGAATTTATCGGACCAGAACGGTAATCGGAACGGACCGAAACGATGCCGACATATTCTGGTCCAGGTCCCAGTCTTAGTAAGGTAAGCGAAAACAATACCTGTAAATATGTATATTTGTGTAAATTGTTCTGATTTGGAATAGTGAACAAAGATATAACAAAAAAAAAACATGGAAGAATAATTATTTCAAATTCAGAGTAATTCAATTTATTTTTGTAAATACAAAATCATTAAAGATTTATATAATATATATTTCAAACAAAAGAAAATTTATAGACCAAATCAAAATAGTTCTCATCAAGAATTCAAAAATTATCAGTAGAAAAATATTCAATTTTTTCTTCGATTTGGTAGTGAACTAGTCAACAATGGTATTTTTTTTTGTTGGAAGATTCACTTTAGGAAAGGAATGTTGATCACATTCAACTTCCATAACTTATGGAACCATTTTCATAATTGTCACACCCCGAGAGGGTACCCTAGGCGTAATTGGCACTCGGAGACTATTGCTAGTCCCCAAGCGAACCACCTAGTCTCATCGTATTCATTCATTCAGTTCAATAACGGAAGATAATAAGAAATTAGCTAACTATCAATGAGCTACAAGACTATCACCATCACCATCTAGTGTAAGCTAAGAATAACGAAAATAATCTCAATATAAAGAAAGAAATGGGGAAAAAGAACCCCAACATCAGTCGTCATCAATCTATGTCTATGAAGCCTCTATAAGTACTGTCTAAGAAGGTACCATGACAGGCCATGGCTACCTCAATCAAAGGAAATAACTCAAAGTACTAAAAAGATAAATATGTCCTCCGAAAGCAACAAGTCTCTGTCTGGGGATCTACGAACCTCAACGATTAGCCTGCTGAAGTCCTATGTCTATAGAATTTGCATTATAAAATGATGCAGCATCAAAGGAGAGTTAGTACGTGGAATGTGCTGTATGTAAAATGGGCTAAAAATAAACAATATACAATATCATCAGCTCATCCCTCACTCATCCGCAACTCAGAGTAGGAAATAGGACTCTATCACCTCACTATCCATCAAAACATCAGATAGTCACATCAACTTCTGAGTACTATCACCATAAAACCTAGTTGGGAGTTTCTATAACCGATAACTACCACCTATGAGCCGGTGATGATACAATAAAGAGATGTCATTGCCACATCCGTTCAGTACCTTACCGGGGTACAGAACGAGTCTGTCGAGGATCCCAAAAGAAGTCTGTCAAGTCCTCTGTGGGGCAAAGGAAACATCTGCTTTCACGGTCCAATCCTCTCCTACGCTGGCCATATAGTTAATGAGTGCGAGTAGGACTCACTCTTACCCATTTCGGTGCTAATACTCCTCCCATCACTCAATATGCTCATAAGTCTATCAATTCATCAATGATTTCCATCACTCAGCCCCTACGGGCAAGAACACTCAACTCAAATCATCATCTATCAACTCAAAGAGTAGGATTATTCCTTCTAAACTAATGTTCAGTCTTATTAGGCTCTAAGAACACTAATTCAATAAGTTTTAGTCACCAATACACTCATCTCAAGGCTCAGACTCCAACAATCATCACATTCAGACAATCAAGGCTCTAGACATTACTCCTAAGTTCCTTCTTGAAGCAATTAGCAATAGAATCATGCAAATTAGGTATACAGTCTTTACAATAATACGTGCAAACAGTAAATACAAATATGGTGATCATCAATTTAAGATAATATGCATAAATTAAAGATAATTCTCAAGAAATTCACCAAGAATTACTACTTTAGACCCATCAACTATCAATTACCAACCTAATCTATATATTAGGGCATATGGAAGAACAATTTCATGTTCTGGATAGACTTTACATACCTGGGTTGAAGAGTTATCAAGCTTTCTTCAAGAATTTGAAACCTCACTTGGAACCCTTAAGCTCTTTCTTCTTCTCCTCTCTCAGAAAGCACGCTTAAAATTATAAAAATATGGGTTTTGAAACCCTTTTGTACGAATTAATACTCTAAAACACGTTTTTGAGACTTAAAATAGGTTGAAAATACCAAAATACTCTTCCCAAAATTTAAAAGAATTTTTTTTAAAATGGTGTACTGGTCCTAGATAGGAAGAAGTGGAGGTCGCGAATTAGAACAGTAGGATAATTGGTTAGTAGGGTTAGGTGGTTTCCTAGTCAAGGGGCCTAATAGGGTTGAGTAGTATTTTTTTCTATCATGATTTGTCATTATTTTGTTGTTTATGTGTTAATTATATCATATTTTCGTATTGTCATGTGCTTTCTTTTACTTTTGGTCATATCTAGTCCTTTCCCTCCCTAGACCCCACTGGTGGGATTTCACTGGGTATGTTGTTGTTGTTGGTGGTGGTGTACTGGTCCGCGACATGCCAGGGGCGCGGACCAATACATTTTTACTATTTTTCAAAAATTTCAATTCCAGTCGAAAAATTGAAGAAAAACTTAAGTGTGTCTTTGTGCCCCTCCGCATCGCACCAGGGGCGCAGACAGACACTATCCCAAAATTAATTAGCAAAAATTATTCTTCGCTTCGATTGCTCTTACATCGGGTCGAGATCACTTCCCTACTTGATTTTCTGTGCTGATTGTAAATCCGGTCTCGGATTTCCAATGGGGGTTTTGGAAGACACGTTGTGCGCACGATTACATTTTTAGAGCGTTTCAATAATTTCACGGGGTGTTACAATAATTATTCGTAAAATTACAGTTTATCTATTAATTATGGGCGTATTTTCTTTTTTGTATAATGGCTTTGTGAATTCCGATTTATACAAAGGAATTTTTTATGACCATAGTTATAAAACGTAATTTTTGAAACTTGTAATGACTCTCAAGTCAATTTGAGAAATAGAGCTTCTTACGTCATAAAATATTTATTTTGTAAATTTAGAAAAAATGATATTTTGGACTATTCAATAATACTTATTATTTAGTTGAAGGGTAACTTTAAATTATTAATTTAATTTAAGGGCTAAAATTGATATTGATTTAAAAAGATGTACCACTTATCTTATATTTATTAAAAATAAGTAATAGGGTTTCACTTTTAATATTTAATTAGTTAAAACAAAATAGAGAAAAAGAAATAGAGAACCAAAGAGTCAAGGAAAACTTACCTGCGGCGTCATGATCAAAGCGGCGTCGACAAATTGACACAAAAGTTTACTCCAGGTAAACATGAAATTTTTTATGTATATTTCCTCACTTAGTATTGTAGGTTGAATAATTAATTTCTTTTAGCATATATAATTGGTGGAAAAGAGTGGGATTTGTGATGGACAAAGTTGTAGAGAATTGTTGCATGTTGCAGTACTTTTCCTTTTCCCTTATACATACATACTTGTCTTAATTTTAGGAAAACTGGAATATTATAGTTTAAGTGTTAGTGCTTGTCATTAATTTTATGTATATAGGCGGGAAAATAAATCAAAATTCAAAAGAGTTTGATGAATTAGATTATTATTTTAGTATCACGTTATCATATAAGCTTTGATATTTTGAGATAGGTAATTAAATATTATGTGTAGGGTATTATCTAAATATCATTAGAACTATGTTAGTTGGAGGAATTAAGACTTAACTCTAGGCTTGAGATTTAGGAACTTAATTATGAAATTGGATGAGTTTTTGGATTTAAGCTAATTATATAGGAATATGGGTGTCTACAGACTTGTTTGCTTATGAATATTATATATTTGATGTTTATGAAATTTTCACTATCTTTATTACTTGGTATCATAGCCAGATCCATCCTTATTTGAACTCCTAGTCCATGCTCCAGTTGGACATGGACGTGAAGAAGCGTTAGAGTACCACATTTGTTGGGGAATGAACTAATGATCTGCTCAAAATTACTATGTGACTCTCCTTTGAATTTTTTTTTCGAAAAAAATTGATAATTTAGCTAATCATAAACATTCAAATCTGGCGTTTAATATGTTTTCTCCGACAAAAATACCATCAGAGTTTGAAAAAAAATGAAAGGCATGAAGTATATTTGAAAGAGAGATACAAATTTGATCGATGAAAATCTTGAATTTTTTTGAGAATTTTCAAAGTCTTGAGCATATTAATTTGACTTACAACAATCTAAAATGAAAAATTTCATCTGAGTTGTTTATGTTGAAGAATTCGACATTGATGTATTTGTACAATAATCAATTTACAGTTTTGATTTGAATCTAGATCTTTTTAATTTTGTGCGTTTTTGCTTCGTGTAGTGGAAATAGTGAAATTTTAGTTGTAAGATGCTTTGTTACCTTCATTTTCTCAACTGGGTTTCCTCTATATTGTTCCTTTTGTGTTCTTTGTTCGGATTTATGAACATTTAGCTATGAAAGAAATATTGATTTTTTACTTTGATTCTATTTACTTGTAATTTTAGCAAATGAAGTAAATATTTTTTGAAAAAATAAATGAAGGAAATAGTGTTAGTGGCAACTTAATAGTGAGGTGAATCCATACTATTTTTCGGCAACTTAAATTTAGCAAAGTTAAACCCGATAGTGTTGAAGAGAAGAAGAAGAGAAAGAAGTCCAATAAATGATAAAGATAAATAAGAGAAAAAGGTAATATTACTAAATTTAAAAAATCAAAAAATTAAAAATAAAAGAGAATATTTATAGAATTGAAAATTTTAATAAAATAATTTGTCTCGCACTCTCTTTGAGAAAGTGAATAATTTATTGCCATCTTGGTATTTAGGAGGTATGTATTTCACTTTTAAAATATTTAATAAGGTAGTAAGGTCTCGAGAAGTATAAGGGATCATTTGGTAGAGTGTATTGACAAAAGTAATGCATGCATTAACTCTTTATATTAATAATACCTTGTTTGATACACTTTTTCATATTTTATATAACTAATGCTTAATGAAAATATTTTAAGCATTAGTTATACATTTTATTGTATATTAAAGTGTGCATTACTAATACTATGGATGTCTAGGTATTAGTAAATAATAATGCAAAGGATGTTAATGCATGAATTAGCATAATTAAAGATCCAATTACTCTTCAAAACTTTTTTCCACATCTTTTCATATTGTGGAGGGTATATTTGTAATAATTTTTTTATGCAATGCATGATATTTTTAATGCATCAAACCAAAAAATGCATAAAAATATTCTATGCATAATTAATGAAAGCATAACTGATACATACATGCATTATAATATAAGTATTATTAATACATTCTGATTAGTGTTATTTTTATATACTCTATCAAACGATGCCAAAACCTTGTTTGGATGGTTGTTACCCATTGTATTGTAATGTATTGTTAGTTTAAATACAATGTTTATTTTGATTGTTACTTAGAATCCATTGTATCGTATTGTTTAAATTCATTGTTAGGTAATGACGAAAAGACCCATTTTATGTAACGCCCAATTTGGTGGGGTTGCATCGTTACTATAGACGATAAAATTCAGATTCAAAAAATAATAATCAAGAATGAAAATATCACAAATAATTTGTAGTATTCGATTTCAAAATGTGAGTGTTACAATCTCTATAAATCCTCTGATTCGCCTTTTCAAGTATAAATTCAAGGGCTCTTGAGCTTGATCTTGAATCGAAAATTTGTTCTTGAAATTGATCTTGAAATTTGAATTTATTCATGATCTTGTTCTTGAAACTTGGATTTGTTCTTGAGTTTGATCTTGAGTTTAAGAGCTTTTAAATTTGTTCTTAAACTTGAATGCTTGAATGTTTGAATTCTTGAATTTGTAGAGAAATTTGTGGCATTTGATCCACGAGCTCTACTCTAGCTTTTTTGTTAAAATTCTTCCCCCTTTCTTTGAATTATGAAGACCTCTATTTGTAGTTGTAGAATAGAGGAATTATAATAGGAAAGACTTCCCTTCAGTCAATTAGATTTAAGTGATATGGCATATTGGGCTTTAATGAAATAGGCTAGTCATTTTGACATATGCCAGATCATATTGGCTTCTTTGTTTGACTTAACGTGCCACCTTATTTGACATGTGGTGCAGTGGCGTCATGATGGGCCTTTTGGATGAAAAAATATTGGGAAAACTAAGCTTGTATCCCTTTAAAATAAATTATTTACATTCATATATCCTTTTACATTTTATACCCCATACCATTAAAATTTACCACCTAATATTAAAATTTGTGCGCTGACGTCAGCATGAAGTCAACACCTGCTTGTATGATATACCAATAGGGTATACATATATCAACAGAGTATCATAGATGATTAAGCTCAATTCTATATGATACCAATATGGTATCAATATATCGGTAGAGTATCACAAATAATATATTTTCTACTAATTTAAAATTTAATAAATAAGAGATGGAGTATCACAAGAATATATTTTCTACTCATTTAGAGTTTAATAAATAATTTTGTAACTTTAATAATTTTCTAATTCTATATGATACCAATATGGTATCAATATATCGGTAGAGTATCACAAATAATATATTTTCTACTCATTTAGAGTTTAATAAATAATTTTGTAACTTTAATAATTTTCTAATTCTATATGATACCTGTTAGAACCCGTATTATGGTGTATTGGTACCATTGCGAAATTTGGGACTAATGTGTCATTTTTGAAAAATTTGAGACTAAAGTGGTATTTTTGAAAAGTTTGGGAACTCGCATAGAATTTTCAAAACTTGGGTTGTTAAGATTCGTATGTCCTTAATTGGCTCACGTAGGAAAAGTTTGGGGACCAAAGTGTATTTTTTTCAAGACTTGGAGTGTTAAAGAAGTTCAAAGAGTGGCCCCACCCCATTTGTGTTAATGTTCTATTGGACCATGTGTGGGGTGTGGGGCCAAAGGGATAAGAATAAATATATATATGCCAAGCCTTCATCTTTCTTTGAATTCAACACTTAAAAAAAATTAGGAGCAAGAATATCAAGTTTCTAGGTCCTCGGGTTGCTACAGTAAGTGCAACCATAATTCGCGTTTTTCGGTTCTACAATTATTTTGACGCTACAAGCCTGGTATATTGAGTACCCTAAGTAGCGTGGAGGTGCGGATTGGCCAAGAAAATGCCTTGTTTTACGACGTTGGTGAATTGGGTCTAGTAAGGGGTTTAAAAGGTATGTGGATTTCTAGCTTTGTTTTTGTAAATTAAAGGTTGTATGTGTGTTGATGCATGTTAAATTGAAGAAAATAGGGAAAAGATTGCATGTTTAGGAGAGTTGTGAATTGTGGAGTGGGAACCGAATTGGAGAGGTGTATGTAAGGAGTGTTATATTATTTTGTAACTGTGAAATTGTGTTTAAATAGCATGAATATGTTCTTTGTGGGGTGAAAGAGGTATTGGGATGGTTTATATGTATATTTGAAGTTGGGTTGAAATTGGGGTCTATGTATGTAATTAAATGTTATGTTGTAGCATTGGAAGTATACGTTTGACGTTTGGTTGATGTAATTTGGTTCTTGGAGCTTAGAGGAGTGCTTGAAAATGATGTACATGTATATGAATAGTAAGCTGCCCCATTTTTGTAGTTGTGATGAAATGAGGGTCTTTAGTGAATTTGTGGTAATAATGGCATTGGAAGTACTTATTAATGCTGCTGTTGTTGTTGTGTTGATTAATTGGAGCCGAGATGGATTCTCGGGGTTTTGGCGTTGGGAATAGTTTGGCGAAGGAATTGAGGTATGTAAAGCATTTTTTTTCCTATGGCATAACTTAGTAAACCTAGCTAACGTTATAAGTTTCGTAAGCCTCTTTCCAAGCTTATTCTTTTTTTCTTGGGTATCAAAAGCTGTGTTCCATTTTTGGCAGGCTATACTTGTATTAGGTACACATGATTATCATTGGTGTTACCTGAAATTTCCAAAAAAAAAAAAATGAAATACATGGAGAGAAGGTTGTTCGCTGTGAACAATGTATATGTAATGCATGAAAACAAAGAAAAGGTTACAGCAAGCTGGGTCCAGAAAAAAATGTAGGGCAACACTAGATAGCTATTTCGGAGACGGAATAAAAAGTAGAATTAACTGGAGATATAGAGATTGTGTGGAGTCTGCCCTTCCAAAAAAGAACTTAGTGGTCGACACTCTTATAAATTTATACTCTGTTGTAATGGAACTTTTTAGTACTCGCCTAGCAGGATCTATTAGGTATAACATGGTACTGTTAGAAGCAGGCTTTGGGTTCTTGAAACACTGGAAACTTCTTAGAATGCAAGCATGAGAAGAATGACAGAGATCTTTCCACATGCCATAGTTGAACCATCTGGTAGGAATGAAACAGAAAAGCATTTTTGGGGAAGGAATATTCAGTTATTCATTGCCACATATAATAAACATATTTCTGGCGTATGTTTGGAACACATAGCAAATCCCTGTATATGTAGATGTCTGGATACTGTAAGCTAATTTTTTTCTAGAACACTCTTGGATGCTGGTTCCACTCATTGTTGCTAATAAATACCAACTTATTTTTCACAAAAGAGGGCAACGTTAAAGTAGAAATACTTATTAGGAACTTAATTAACAATGTACCATGGGTGCTCCTTATGTAGGAGTCATAGGCTCTATATAATATGGTATGCAGACAAATCCCTATGCTATTAAGTAAGTAGATATTTTATAATTAAGATACCCGTAACTTTTGATAAAAAACCTACATATATTTTATGTTCGTTCTTTGCCATTCTTATGCATAATTAATTACATTCTTAGTTTTTGTGTCTTTAAAATCCGTGAATGGTATAAGTTTGAAAGGAAGTTAATTAGTTTAGAAAACTATAAGTTTTAATTGTCCCTGAAAGATAAATGCGTATAACTTTTGATAGACATCCCAAATCACCTTAAAATTGTTTTGAGATGCTTCCTAGTAGTTTGCATGATACAGGTAAAATATGTTCCTCCCGATTCGGGCTCATTCGGGTTTCCATCGGTCGTGGTACCCGCAACACCCTATTATGAGATTCTGATAACTTTGATAGAATGTAGAGTAAATATTATTTTGATTTTGCATATGAATATGCTACTGATGTTTGAGATTTGTGATAACGATTATGTCCATGCGATATGATATATATATATATATATATATATATATATATATATATATATATGAGCGGTCCAACTTTTGTACTATGCCATTTCTGTGTTAGGATTTGTGAGTATAGGGACGCCTAGCTCACTTATCCTATGTTTGATATGTAACAGGTGGGCGACTATATTTTCTGTGCCCTATGCATGATTGGTTGTGTTAGAATTTATGGGTATAGAGACGCCTAGCTCACTTACCCTATGTTTGATATGTGATGGAGATTTTGAAGATTTGAACTTTATGGTAAGATACTGTGGTATGGCACGAGTTTGGAGGTCGTCGTCATTCCTGTACGTCATGCATAAATTTGGTATCTTAAAAAAAATATTTTGATGTTTATATATGGATTTGACTTCTATACTTCCGTTTTGAATTATTACCCTGGATAGTATTTTGGAAAGTAAGCATTTTAATATTTCGGTTATGTTTTAAATTGCTATGATTCTGTTTCAGTTACTACCCTGACTTACATTCTGTACAATCTGCTTTACATATTCGGTATGTATTTCGTACTGACCCTCTCCCCCTTTGCTTCGGGGGCTGCGTTTCATGCCCGCAGGTACCGACGTACAGACTGCTTTACATATTCGGTATGAATTTCGTACTAACCTCCTTTGCTTCGGGGGCTGCGTTTTATGCCCGCAGATACCGACGTACAAAGTAGCGAGCCACCAGTTTAGGATCCCTAACTACCGTTTGAAGTGCTCCTTTTGCTTCAGAGCAAACGTTGGGTATATCCACTTATGTCTCTAGTTTGTATTTGTGTACATTTGAGGTTATGACGGGGTCCTGTCCCATCCTGTGATTCAGTCTATCTGTATAGAGGTTTGTGGATGCCTGTGCGTATGGATTAAGGTAGTTTGTATGATTATGATGTATGCTATGTTTGTTGGGCGGTTTAACCGCAGCGGTGACCTTGTCGGCCCGCATATGTATATATATATGCGTTGTATGCTGGAAATTTTCTGTATGCAGGGTTTGGGTAGTCCATAAATCAAAGGAAACTCTGCCAAAATTTTTGTAAATAAGTTAGCTACTATAATTGTGTATCTGTTTTAGTATTTGTGTTTGGGTGCCCCAATCGGGCACTAGTCACGGCCCATGGGCTGGGTCGTGACAATACCGATATGGTATAAATGTACCGATGGAGTATCATAATGAATATATTTTCTACTAATTTAGAGTTTAATAAGTTTTTTATTTCTTTAAAAAAACATAATCCTATATACTAATTGGGTATCAATATACCGTCAGAGTGTCACAAAGGATTGAACTCATTCTATATGATACCCTATGGTATATATACCGCCGGAGTATATTTCATAGTTTTTATGCTGATGTCAGCATGAGAAGTAAAAAGGGTAAGTGGGTAGAAAGGTAAACAGTTTAGGTCATGGTCCATTAAGGATAAATAGTTTAGATTGGGTCTATTAAGGGTAATAAGTTCAAATTAGTTATATTTTGTTACTTTTTCCAATAATATTGGGCTTATTAATTTGGACTCTTTTATTGTAACCTAAATCAATTAACATAGGTTTTAATTAAATACATATTTATTAGACTGTAATGACCATCCGAGTCATTTATTATGTTGATATGAGCATATGTATAGTGACCTGGGGTCTATTGGGATGATTATTGGTCGGCTTATTGGGGAGTTATATGGATTTTTGAGTTAACCAGAAAGTTATATCCGTAAAATGAGTTTTTGAGTAAAGTCCTAGTAAACGACCTCAGAATGGAATTCTAACGATTCCATTAGCTCCGTAACGATCGAATTAGGCTAGGAGTACGTCTGGTGCAATTATATCATGAATTGTGAAATTGGCCATCAAAATCGATTAATAGTTAACCTAGTCAATGCTCTTGAGAACCATGCCCAGATGAGAATTTTGATAGCATGGTTAGCTCTAGAATATCGATTTTGGTCTAGGGCAACCCCTCATTTGATACTAGAGACATCCGAGTATGATTTGACCCTTGGGGGCTTTCTGTTAAAAATTGCGTATGAAGAAGTGAGACCGTCACTTTATTATAGAAAGCTCCATTGGGAATTTCGACTGCACTGTTGGCTCCAGAATGTCGAAATCTATAGGGTTACATAGTTTGTTTACGAAAATCAAGTCCAGACGAGCTCGAAAGGATGAAAAAGGGATTGAAGGATTAATTAAAAAGGAGTAGGTCAAATGGGCTATTCTGGTGCTGCCACGTGGCATGACCTGGTGCTGCCACATGACAGATAAGCGGCTGCAGCATACTTAGCATAATATGGTGCAATACCCTGTGAAATTACTAAAATGCCCCTAAACTCTATCGTGCGCACAACATATCTTCCCAAGCTCTGATGGAAAATTCGAGACCGGATTTGCAATTAGTGCGAAAAATTGAGTTGAAAAATGGTCTCACTCGACCTTATCGCGCAAAAATGTGAATTATAATTTTTAAAGATGGCTTAACACAATGAGGTTTTCGCGCCCCTTCCACGACGCGAAGTGGACGCAGAACTATACTTGATTTTTTTTTAAAAAATTTCCAAAAAAACAGAGAAAACATGAAAAAGTGCAAATTTGCACTAGTGCGCATCGCGCACTAGTGTACGAGATGCAAACTTTTTCTGTTTTAATTCGAGAAGGGCAATTTCGTCTTTCTCGATATATCTTCACATTCCCACGCCGGTTTTAAAACATAAATTCGTACAAAAGGATTTAGACCAATTACTTTTCAAAGGTTTTTACGCTAAGTCTAAGAGAGAAGAAGGAGAAAC
>DF365190.1:24132-38804 GCA_000787875.1 Solanum virginianum
ATCAGAACTAATGACTGTATGTGTAAGGTGTGTTTCTGTTGTTTGGACTTTGGAGGTGTCTCTTAATATTGCTTTCTCTGAGGGAATAAACTTTAAAAAGCTACATTCTGAGTTAAGAGTACTTATGAAATGCAAACATGTTAGGTAGGTGATGAGGACTTCATATTTAGTACATTATATCCCTCTCATATAGTGGGAATCCTCTTTTCATTTTACAAAATTTTTGTATTTTCTTCACTTGCCAATGTCTGTAGTTAATTCTGGATAACTTCTGGCCCGAAGAATTTAAAAGAGGAGATGTTTCTTAGGCTCAGGTTCTGATTCATCCATGTTGTACACGAAAGAACTAACTTTAGGATATTTCCAGAAATAATCTGGAGAAAGTTTTGCTTGTTTTGCACCGGGTGTCAGAAAGGCGCTTGAAGCAGCGAGATATCTGTTTCTACACAAGATAATTGAGGTTTCTACCATCAGTTATCTGTCAGAAGCAAAAAGTCTTTTGAGTTCCTTATAGCATAATGTGCCTTGGCAACTTATGTATGCCCAAAATTTTCTTCTGATATCTTGTACTTTAGTAGATGTAAATCTGAAACTAACAGCCCTACTTCCTGTGGATTGCAGGGCAGAGTATGACCCTAAAAATGATCTACTAGATGAAGAATTCATGCTTAAAGGGAAATGGTACCAAAGGAGGGATGTGGAGGTGAGTACAGTGGTTATGAATCTCCTATTGTTTTCAATAAAAGTTAGGTCACTGAATTAATTCAATGTTTTATTTACTCATAAATAGACTATGTATCTTACCCTTGTTCACTCATGTTCTTCATTTTACTTTGTCTTGTTAGCAACCAAGTAATAAATTGGAGAACTAATATGAGACAGTTGATGTTGGACAACCAGAAACTGATTTACAAGTATATTTACAGCCTATCAAGTAGGTTGAAAGTGTATCACATGAAGACACATCTAGTATTCTATGGGAGTGAATAAAAATGTACCAAGTGAAGACATGTAATATTCTATGGGAGCAAAAGAAAGAATTATAGTCATCTAATCAATTCTCAGGCCAATATATATATATATATATAAACTGTTCGTTCATGAGGCAACAAATGCAAGCAAAAATAATGGCACACACTTTGTTAATTTGACGAACCAAAAGAAAGATCTGTCTGATTATTTTGTGGCCTCAATATCTTAGGAAATGTGTTAAATCCCTTTGTGCTTTATAATTATGGTGTAGAAACTTATTTCTTATCTTTCCAGTTCAAAAATATAATAATAATTTAGGGTGTAGAAACACTGAACAGATAAGAGGCATGTTGTTCTCCAGCCTCTGCTAAAATGATGTATTGAGAAGCAACAAGACATTTGTTATAAGTAATGCCCATAGAGGAACATGTGTTATGGAGAAAATTCAGAGCAGAGAAATACAGTTTGCAGCTGGGCAATGGAGGATCAACCAAATCATGATGCCAAATTGAACTGTCTTATGGAAACACACAATGAAGAATTGAGAGCCTTCTTCTGAAGCATCTAGTTTGAAGTGTGTAAGGGGGCAACAGTTAACTTGTGGAAACACATATTGGCGGATGACTTCCCTTATATGGCGCTTTCCTAATAATCTTCAGCATATCATGCCAACAAGGAGAAAGCACAATATGTGATCTTAGCTTTTGACGAATTTGCAAGAATGCCTCGCTTAATTCTTTCGCCCTTCTTATTCATCCTTGCTATGGAAGGGCTTAGTAAAATGTTACACAAAGCTAACCAACTTCACTGGATGGAAGGTTTTAAAGTGGGAAACAAGGATGGCAATTGTGTAACGGTATTCCATCTTCTCTCTGTAGACGAGACATTGATTTTTTGTGGAGCTGATAAAGCACAAGCCCTATATCTCAATGTCACTTTATTGATCTTCGAAGCTACATCTGTCCTTCATATAAATATGCTGAAAAGGACCATATACTAGATAAATACAGTAAAAAACTTGGAGGAGCTAGCACAAGTTATATGCTGCAAATTGGGTACTTTCTCTACATCATACTTGGGACTTCACTGGGAGCTAGGTACAAGTCTTTGAATATTTGGGATGGAGTGATTGAAAAATTTGAAAGGAAATTGGCCTCTTGGAAAATATAATGTCTCTCTTTTGGTGGTAGACTTACACTCATCAATAGTGTGTTGGACAACATTCCTATCTACCTCACATCCTTATTTCCATTACCAATAAAGATTTAGGAAAGACATGATCGGTTAAGAAGAGATTTGTTATGGGAAGGTAACAGTGACACTCACAAATATCATCTGGTTAAATGGCCAAAAGTTATTCTGCCTAAGAGACATGGCGCGGTAGGGATGAAAGATTTACTCTTGCACAATAAGAGTTTGCTAATGAAATGTCATTGGAGATACAACATAGACAATCCAGAGTTATGGAAAGCTGTAATACAGGGAAAATATGGGGTGGAAAGCAACTGGTGCACAAGCCAGAGTAGAGAACCGCATGGCTTGGGTGCCTGGACACACATTTCAAAGCTATGTGGAGTTTTCCAACTCAAGTCTTTGCTTAAGCTGGATAATGGAGATCATATATCATATCTCTTTTTGGAAAGATAGCTGACTAGGGGCAAAAAGTCTGAAAGATGAATTCCCAACTCTTTTTCAAATTGCCAATAATCAGGGATCCACTATTTCTCAGTATTGGCAAGACTACTCCTGGACCCCACAATTCAGAAGGGAGTTTCAGGACTGGGAGTTGAATGACCTGTTGGGATTGCTTACAAGATTATCAAATGTTAAGATCAACTCCCATTTACACGACAAACTGGAATGGGGAGAAGCAAAAGATAGAGCATATACAGTCAAAAGGGGATATGACAATCTATGTTCTAACAAGGAATTGATTGAAAAATGGCCATGGAAGCTTATTTGGAAAACTAAACTACCCCAAAGATAATTGGTTTTGTCTGGACTACCTTTTATGAAGCATGCGTCAAACCAAGATAATCTTAGCAAAAGAAAGATTCAGGTTGTAAATGAATGTTACGTGTGCCATCAGACGGTGATGGAGAGTGTTAGGCATCTATTTTTGCATTGTGAAGTAGCAACTGGTATATGGAGTATGTTTTTATCCGTCTTTGGAATTGCCTGGGTCATGCCAAACACCATTAATGATGTCTATGGGAGCTGATGTTCATGGAGAGTTGGGAAATCCATCAAAAAGCATGGTATGGTCCTTGCTGCCACTTTGTGGTGCATCTGGAATGAAAGAAATCCTAGATGTTTTGATGGGATTTCAACTCCTAACCACAATCTCAAATCCAACCATTTGGTCTTTTTATATAGCTGGTTCAACCAAGCCCCTCTAACCACTGTTGATCTTTTTTTGGACTATGTTTGCTCTTTAATTATTTAGTAAATTCTTGTACAAGAGCAAACCCCTTCTTTTGCTGTAATTTTTTCTGCCTTGCATCTTGTTGATGCCTTTTAATGAAATCTACTTAATTAAAAAAAAACTTCAGTTCAATTTTCTTTATAAAAAAGGAGGAGCTTAATATATTGTTCAAGTCTTATATACAAGCAAAAGACTTCACCTACATAAGGAAATAGTTAGACCAAACCAATTAGGGGCAAATTCACTGGCAAAGTTGTATTTACTTGGCTATTGAGAAGGGATGAAGGTACTTCCCTTATTCATCTTTGTGGATCTCTAAAACTCCCTGAAAAGTTTCCTTTTTCCATGAATGATTGCGAGGAGAAATTCTAAGCAGAGAACATAAGAAAAAGAAACGTCCTCTGCATAATTTGGTGCTTAATGTATATAAGGACCCAGTAGAGGGTGTAAATAATTTGTTACTCCATTGCTCCATAGCATATCGGTTATGGTGTGCATATGGAACATGTCTTGAGTGGAATAGGTGATGCCAGAAACGCAAAACCGAGAACGTAAGTAGGATGTAACTGTGGGAATAGCTCCACTCCTGATCACTACAACTATATGGGAAGAGAGTCATAAGAGCATTTGAAGGAATGAGAAATGCTTTTTAGAAAATTAGAGGAACTTCAATGGTCTTATATTGGAATACCTACGAAATTCTAATTGCTTTGGATAATTGCTGCTATTTGAGCTCATCTTGCAATGCAACATTTGCTCTCTTTCCGCAAAGTATCTGTGATTTTTGCTTGCTATGGTTAGCTGGAGCTTATGAAAGGTCAAGAAATTATCCCTGCTTGCATTTTTTGGTGTACTTGGACAGAAAGAAACAATAGATGCTTTGAAGGCATCTCTTCCCCAAGCTACTTTCTTATGTCTAGAGTTTTAACAACTCTCTGTAGCTGGAGCAATTTTTCCCTTGTCAATTCCCTTGAAGCTTTCTTGGACTTTGTTATCTCCTTAGCTTGAGATTAAATAGAGCTAACGATGTCTTGTACTTTTCTATTGCTATGTAATTTATGCATCTTCGTGATGCCTTCTATGAAATCTATGATCTTATTAAAAAAACATACGTGATTTTTTTGGGGGGAAGCACACATTAGTGCAACTTGGAATGACATTCTCAAAAGATGGAGAAAAGATAATCTAATTGGAATTGAAACAGCAATACCTTTTTTAGGTGGTAGAGTCACTTTGATGAGAACGTTCTTGATGCTTTTCCACGTATGCTATACAATACTATTTCCTGCCCCTTGTTCATTCTTAAAGGTAATAAATAATTGAGAAGGAAGTTTCTATGGCAAGGGAATAAATAGTTCAAGTCTTTTTTCCTTGTATGGTGGAACAATGTTTTCAGAAGCAAGAAAAGTGGTGGTCGGAATGTTTTGGCAGTAAAAACTCTTAAAGTTTCACAGTGTCGATCTTTTGACAAAATGGCATTGGAGATTTCAACAAAGAGGATAATACACTTTGGAGGAGAATTCTAGTTGATAAGTTCAAGGTGGTCCCCAACATTCAAAAGTTTCAATGCTTCTCATGGCTTTGGAGTCTAGAACCATATACAATAATGTTGTAATAACTTTGGATCAAATGTTGGCTTCCTAGTGGGTTGTTGTAGAAAGATAAGATTTTGGGAAGACACTTGGCTGGGACATAAACCTAAGTAAGATCAAACATTTCTTCCTTGCACAATGTTGTATTTGCCAAGTTTTTTATGCTTAGGGTGGGAATCTTTGGAAAATGACTGGGAAATCAAAAGAACATGCTTTTTATTATTATTAAAAGAAAATCAAAAGCTTTTGAACTCACTTATCACTATTGTTTTGGATCAACACAAGGGTGATTCTGTCAAAAGAAGAGTCAGAAGGAAGAGTCATTAACTGGGGTATTCTCTTTTGGGCCTTGTTAACAGACTAATCACATTATTCACATGTTGTTCGAGGAGGGATGAGTCTAATGATGCAAACCTTGAGTGAATGAGTCTAATCATACAACGTAATAATGTGAATAAGTCTAATCTATTCCATCAGAGGGATGAGTTGTTCGAGGAAATATGGCATAGCATTGCACCTTTGAAGGTTGGAGCTTGTAGAAAACTGGCGAAGTCATCAAGAGAATCTGGATTATGGCTTCTGCTAGTGTTTGTTGGTGTGAAAAGATAGAAAGAAATTGTAGATTCTTTGATGGAATGTCAACTCCAAAACCACATTGTGAAGACTCGATGTTTACTTAAGGATCGTTTGGTAGGGTGTATAAAAATAATGCTAAATAGAGTGTAATAGTAATGCTTGCATTAATTATGATGATATGTTTCTTATGCATTATTTGATTTGGTGTGTTAAAAACAGCATGCATTGCATAAATTTTTTTAAAAATTATTTATATTACAAAGATAACCCTCCACAAATATGGTGGAATAGATCTAAAAAAAGCTTTGAGGGGCAATTGGGTCTTTAACCATGCTAATGCATTGCATTAAAGTCCCTTGCATTACTAATATACCTAGAAATTGACGGTATTAGTAATACACGCGTTAATACACAATAGTGTATAATTAATGCTTGCATTAGTTGTACATAGCATGAAAAAGTGTACCAAACAAGATACTATTAATACACCTAATTAATGCATGCATTATTGTTTGCTAATACACTCTACCAAACCACCTCTTAATCTGCTTTGCTGGTCAATCTGTCTGCTTGTCTGGTCCATTTTTTAAGATTTTCTTAGCTCCCAGTTCTAGCTTAATTTGTTTTGTTTTAGAGCTGACGTAATCTTCTCTTTATGCTCTCCTTTTGAAATATTTGCATCTGATTGACGGCTTGATGACATCTATGAAACCTGATTCATAATGAAAGATAATGCACCTTTGAAGTTTGCTTGTTTCTCTTGGCTAGTGGCGATGGCAACATGCCTTACTCGGCCTAAGCTAAGTGCAATCTTCAAAAAAAAGAGCAACATAACTTTTTACAGATGTGCTATTTGCAATGACTAAGGAGAACTCTAAAGAGGTTTATCACCTCTTTTTGCCCTACAAAATCTCTTATCAGATATGGTGCACGTTTGTTGCTAGTTTGCCATGACCTGGACACAATGTTTCACTATTCTAGAATATATGCTGCTTTGGACTAAATCTTTGGTCAATTGATGGGCAGTGTTTACAGAAAGAGAAAACAATTTTGGAAGCCCAGCAGAGGAAGGTACATAAGCTTTAAGCACATATGTATTTGTTAAAGAAATGGACCTTGTGCCAAACTCAACCTTCAAAGCTAGCTGAGGAGAGGAGGATTTCCCAAGACCATATAAGGAGACCGAAGGCCCCTTATCCCAGTGATGTGGAACTTCAACCTCCTCAGATGGCAGGATTGGACATATGGAGCTTGGACAATATAAGACGAGGGGCCCAACATAAAAAGAATGAATTGGGATGGGCCTGACTCTATTAAGAGATGGACTTTGGGCATAATTCAATTCTGAAAGCTAGATCGTGAGGGGAGGATTGCGCATAATCATATAAGGAGATCAAGGACCCTTATCTTACCAATGTGGGACTCCAGTAATGTTGTTTTTCTACCTGTGGTGCAACCTGGTCTTTGTAAATGATGTAGATTCCAATTAGCAATGGCAGGGATTTGCACAATCTGTAACTTCTAAAGCATCATCTTAGTGATCATTTTTAAAAAAAAAAATCACCATACTGAAATAATATCTTTAGATGAAGATTCTCCACTTTTTGTACATCTTATATGTGGGATTTTTCTTGTAATCACTAAAATAACTTATCTCGTAAGTTGGATAACCTGGATTGGAAGAGACACTAGAGCTTTTGAAGGTAAAGTCAATCTTGCAACATTGTAGGACTACGCTGTTATTTTCATTTATTTTTCACATAATGGCTGTACTTGTATAGATGATTAGGTGGAGTTTATAGAAGTTAAAAAGAACTTTAATGTAGAATTCAGTATTGTCAAAGTTCAATTAAGGCATGCTTAAACCTTGAAGCTTAGGGAGGCGCGTCGCATAACCTATGTTGTAGTGTAGGCTAGGGCTGCTAGGCACTAAGGCATTTGCCTCAATGCACGTGAGTTCTATCTTGAATCAAGTAGCTTAGAAGTTGTTAAGGAAAACATTATGAATGAATTTGTTAACTTAATGAAGTCCTTACCAGAATTCATTCTTTCTTATATTGAAGTCAAGCAAGTCCTCAATGTATATATATACATTGTTTTATGACAAGTAGAATTTCTAGAAAGTCATCCAATAGTAAGTCAAGGAAAAGAAGGGTTTTGTTCAACTTTTTTTTTGTCTTTTGGCAGTTGAAAGTTTCACATTTATTATGACCTCTATTAGACAAGATCAGATTGTTCTACTTCCCTGGAGCCATAAATGAAAGATCATTTTTTTCAAAAAACACTAGGTCACTTTCCTATCTGCCTAAGTTTTGGTGAGCAGATTTACCTGTACCTATGCTAGATACCCAGTGAAATAGTCGAGCTGCACGAAAACTAGTTCTAATAGGACCTTCATTTTTAAAAAAAGTGAAAGCTTTTTTCCTTAAAATGATTTTTGTAGTCTTTCTACTTATTTGTTATGTAGACTCTGGCGATTTGTGTGGTTACCTAATATAAAAGTAATATGCTTGTACTATTGCTGTTACTGGACCTAGCTCGTGAAATGGATTGTGGTGATACTTGAACTCAAAACCTCTATATGGGCTCCGATACCACGATGAATTGTGTGACTACCTTATCGGAGCATTTAAGATGATATAAAGTTTTTTCTTACTTATTTTAGAACTCATCAGATCATTGCTGTTCTTCTTGAATCGTTTACCTAATGCTTGAATTTCTAGTTTCTATTTAGTTATTTTAAATTTAAGGGCCTTACTGTTTTTGCAGGTTAAAAATAGTAGGGATGACGTTCTTAAATGTAGCCATTATATGCCTCTTATTCGTCCAGAAGGAAAGCCACTGCCTTGTGTGATTTACTGTCATGGAAACAGGTTAGTGAAGGCTAAGCAACACTCTTCACACTTTAATGCTAACACTCTTCTCACGGTAATGCTAGAAATTTACTGTACATTTCCTCTCATGCAGCGAGTACATGGAGAAGTTTATTATTTTATTTTGACACCATTTAAGAGGTTTTTTTTTTCCGCTAAGTTGTTTTGGATGATCCTTTGGCAGCGGGTGTAGAGCAGATGCCAGTGAAGCTGCTATTATATTATTGCCATCAAACATAACTGTTTTCACCCTGGACTTTTCTGGATCTGGACTTTCTGGAGGAGAGCACGTTACGTTAGGGTGGAATGAAGTGAGTAGATGATTATTCTATTTGAGTTCAAGCGGCTTTTGGCACCATTGCTGGTGTTGTTTATGTATTTCTTTTCCTCCTTTTTATTATAAGTCCGGGTTCTTTGCACGTTTCTTTCTCCAATGTTTACAAATATGGAGGTGACATAAATGGATAATGCAATTGAATATTATTTTATTCAAAAAAATATGAGGCTTGATTAGTTGGTTAAAACATGTTCTGCTTTATTTTCTGTTTCTCAAAAAAATGTTCTGCTTTATTTTCTACTTTCATTCTCCTTCTTTGTTTGTGGCATGTTAGTGTATTGAATTTTGTTGTCCTTTTCTTTCTGTAATTATTCATTGTTTGTCCAAATTACAATGACTGCTACTAATAATTTGTTCTGATTATATATTGGATGAGCTTGGTAAATGTTCTTACATGTCCTAGCTTGTGGAGGGAGGGTGGTGGTGGAAATCTCTGAAGCAAAGAGAATATAGAATTTGCTTGTTTAGCTGAACCCATGTTGTTAGCGTGGATGTTATTTCAAATAATGCTGCCTCTTATAATTTATCGGTGCCTAACGAATGGATGGGTGATAAAGCAAGGACTATGGCGTCGAACTCTTATCTTGTTTTAAACTTCACCTTCTTTTTTCAGGAAAAGTAACAAAAATGGCCCCTTATGTTTAGGTGTAGGTTTAATATAGTTCCTTCAACATATTCCTAAGCAGTTTTGGTCCTTTAAGTTTTCCAGAAGTGAGCATTTTTGGTGGTCACCGTCAAATACTTAACAAATTGTCTAAATTTGACATGAACTATGAAATGAGAACTCTCATGTGAGGTGAAGTTTCTTCTTTTTGTGGTCTATTTTCTAGAGGCCCATGCAGTTTTTTTTTTTTTTTTTTGATTTGCACCGGGTGTCCGAGTCTCTTAGAGCCCCGACTAATCCCGGGGGTGCACAGGCCCTCGGCAAGGAGTTTCCCGCAAGTGCACCACGGTTAATTCAGGTTTCACCCAGTCCGGTGGCCCATGCAGTTTTGTGAGGTCACTTCTCTGCTATTTTTGGTGTGTAGTGTAGTTTGTGTTGTGGTCCTAGTGGTTGAATTTTTCTTTTTCTCCGGTTTCCTTCAGATCTAACAAACAATGTTTGTTAAAATATCTGATGAAAACCGAAAGTGCTCACGTTTGGCAAACTGAAAGGACTAAAGCTGCTCAAGAGTATGTATTTAATGGATTATTTTGAACCCATCTCAAACACAAAGGACCATTTTGCCATTATTATTATTATTATTTCAAATAGTTTCATTTTTTCCCCCCTCTCTGCTCCCTGTTGTATGGAAAAGAAGATGGCAAATTTTTTTCCACCCTCTCTGCTCCCCGTTGATCTTATTTCTTTTCTTTTCACACCCTAAGCTTGGTGAGGTGGGATGACTGTAGAGGAGATGGGAAAGGGGAGGTCGTATATTAATTCTGAGCCATGATTTATTTGTCAGAATCTTTTGCTTCTGCTGGGATGCTTTGTTGAGTTACAACTTGTTGCAAACAACTGCCTGCTGCTGTTTCTTCTACTACTAAGGGTTTCTGACATTTTTGGCCTGTTTCTTAGAAGGATGATCTCAGAGCAGTGGTTGAATATCTGCGGACAGATGACAATGTTTCTTTGATTGGCTTGTGGGGCCGTTCAATGGGTGCTGTTACTAGGTAATCTAACTTCCTTGCTTTTTTGTTGATCATGCTGCATCATGTGCACTGCTTTGCTTTTAGATTCTATGCAGCAGGGTTGCTATAGATTACAACAGGTGAATCATCAGCGTGTTATTGGTGTTCCAATGGCAGGAAATGATGTGCCACTTTTCTTTTGTTTTATTGAATGGACTACTTACAGAAAAATGTTGCCACTTTTTATTAGATTATGACAGAACATTGTGTTGCGGATGTAGCTTTTGTTTCGATGGTGGCCATATATAACATTGCAAGAGGGACTGGTCTTGTAGCAGACCCTAGGTGAAGGGGGTAAACTCTCCAGAGTGAGTGAAGAGAGTATTCAAAAAAATTTATATGCTATAGCAGTGGGCATGGAGTTACATCTTGATCTGGCAAGTGGAATATCTTATTATGAAGTTAAGTGTTCGTGGAGAAGTATCTAGATCCTTACTCATGGAATAGCCTGCTGTGATCCGAATGGTTGAAGAGCCAGGAAATAAAAGTCTTGGAGTTGCTTTCTTCAAGAAATTTCCTGGAGTTGCTTTCCTCAATTCTAATTTCTTGAAATAGAATGAGGCATAGGTGAAGTTCTTTTATGTCGGAATAGTACTGGATGTTGCCTATCCGGTGGCCTAGAAAGAAAGTGTCAAATTTATAGATATCAAATAATTGAAGGCATACCAAAGCTACGAAAGAGGAGAACATTGTGTAGTTGTAGTTCTTTGACATCTATACCAGGCTATTCTGGTATATGATTATTTTGACCAGAAGTTTGTGCTCCTAGTAAGATGTATTTAAATTCAAATGTCTTGTTCTATTATGTGGTCAGGTTTAGGGAGCCAAGCCTGTGTGTATAGGTCTTAGGCATTCACAACCTTAGCCATAGGTGCATTGTGAGTTAAGTTAATGGTTGAGACATGAGACATGTAAAATTCCCAAAACATATTTAAATTATGTATTTGAGGATCATAAAATTTGTATTACTAAACCATTTAGCACATTGCCAAAACATACTTCAATTCAATATTTAAGGATCAGGGAAAAAAAATCATTTATCACGGCATTTAATTTTTCATGTTGCCTTTAGCTCAAGAAAAGTTTGCTTGGCCAAACGTAGTAGTTGTCAACCATAACAGGTGAATGGTCAAAACTGGTCTTGATATGCAAAGTTCTCATTAGATGAGAACTGCTGATTAGATATATCAAGAGAAGATGGAATGCTTTGTGCAGAAGATTAAGTCTTCAGTTTGAAAGTGAACATATTGGGTACTCTATTTGTCTTGACATCAGAGTGCCTGTGCATGCAACCTCTCTACTGTATTTTCTATACCTATAACATTGTGCTTCACTGGGAGCAGTATTGAAGTGATTGACTTAAATGTCTATTTTGCAGCCTCATGTACGGTGCTGAAGATCCATCCATTGCTGGAATGGTTTTAGACAGTCCCTTCTCCGATTTGGTTGATTTGATGACGGAACTTGTAGACACTTACAAAATCCGGCTGCCCAAGTTCACTGTAAGGTTTTATAGCTGAAATATTCTTATCTGGTGCAGTTTGAAATTTACTATGTTCTTTCTTGGGTTATTCTCAAATTTTCTCTTTGCAACTAAAGGAGTGTGGCCTTCTTTTCTTCTTTCTCCTAATTTGTTACTCTTTCTTAGTGTTCTCCTTCCCTGTTAATTTCAGGTAAAGTTTGCAATTCAATATATGCGCAGAGCAGTTTTGAAAAAGGCAAAGTTTGACATAGCCGAGTTGAACACAATTAAGGTACTTCATTTGGAATGTGTTTTGCGTTCGAGTTTTCATGATATAAGCTCTTTTGTATGTTTGAAAATGTTCAGCAATTGATAAATGAACAGTGTTCAAGTGAAGATATTGTAGGAAATTTTCCTAATTAGTTTCAAGTTCTCGTGGGGATGCATTTTCAGAAGTGACAGTTCATTTTATTTTTAGCACATTTTTGTTTACCATCGTTGATCTTTTCTTTATGCTAAATTTTATGTAGGTTGCAAAGTCATGCTTTGTTCCTGTTTTACTGGGTCATGGTGTTGATGATGATTTTATACAGCCCCATCATTCAGATCGTATATTTGATGCGTACATGGTAACTTTCTAATTTATCCTTCCCCCTGCCGGAGAAAGGAGTAAAAGGAAACAAATGGATAATCTGTCTTTGTTTTTCCTTTACATACCTATGTCTTTGAATGCATTTCTGATGTTCCTTTTTCTTCTTGAAGTAGATCTGTAGGTTTGGACCGGCAGTTCTTTTTGATGCTCCTATGTATATTCTATCCCGTACACTTGCATTGTTATCTCTGAAGTTGAATAGACAAAAGCAAAATGTTCTCTCTTGAACATTTGTTCTGTATGAAATTGATTTGCAATTTTGCTGGACTTAAGATTTTAACCAGTTTATATTTGCTTTTATTTCACTTATCCTTGTAAGTGGTATTTATTGCTGTGTTTCCGCATATGACGTATTCCAGTGTATCCCATCTTGTTTCTTATTGTTTATTGAACTTTATTTCGGCAGGGAGACAAGAATATTATTAAATTCGAGGGTGATCACAACTCTCCACGCCCACAGTTTTATTTTGATTCTATAAGTATCTTCTTCAACAATGTTTTGCAACCACCACAGGATGAAGCTGGTGCTGCATTCTTTGATATGCCACCTGATTATTTTGGCAAGGTATATTTCTATCAATATCCATGTCATTATTGGTTCAAGTGTGAGGAAACTGCTGAAAGTTCGGCTCATAAAACTTACTGGATTTGATTTTAATTATTTCCAGAGCAGTTGGAATGCAGTCCATGAAATGGACTATATGGATGATGTCCGTGATGGTATTACTCTTATGTTCTCTTAATTTGCTGCAGTTGTTTTGTGTGCTCAATTTCATCATAGAAAAGGAAAAACAGGGTTTATTCTGACAAAAATCGTGTGTGATACATGTTTAATTTGTTATCAGTTGCAGCTGCACCAACTAGTAGCACTGAAGATGTAATTAAGCAGGTTCGCTCCAAAAGACCCATGAGTCGGATGGAGGTAACAGAAAAACCTTCCAGCTTTTGCTTTGATAATTGGTAAAATAGATGGCATGAGCTCTCGCTGCCTTTAGCTTATATTGAATATTTTTGGCTGATTTACTGGTAAGGCTGCTTCATGTTTTGTTTGAAGCAGCTGCTTTTGCTCTCTTGTAAACTTGCATCTTCTTGATGCTTTTCTAATATGATTTGATTAATTTATCCATTAGATTATGGGAAGACTGGGGTTTTAAGAGGACAAACTCAAGCAATGGAGAAGAAATTTATATGCAGACACGTTTGCTTGAATACCTTGTCCAAGTTGAAAGGAGTATGGGCGAATGCGTAGTTACCGACTGTTGAAGACAATTAAATATAGGGAAAAGATCAAGTTTGCCCCTTCTACTACGCAAAAAGGATCAATTTTTCCCTCTATTTTTACTATCCATACGAAAATACCACTGTGGTCACCTAAATGGTTCAAATATACCCTTCCTCCATTAGGGCTGTTTAAGGTGGCCACTCAATCCCATGTGACATTGACATTTTGATGCATTGGACGCCACATGGCATGCCACCTCAGTGCCCCAACCCATTTTATCCTCCCTTCTACTTGTTCTTCCATCACTGGCATGAATATATCTCATTTGTTTGAACTGTATCTACATGAGTAACACTATGGGCCCAAGGATGGAAGTCCAACTAACCTGGCTGATGACAGAGGTTAGCTCAAATCCTAGATATAGATTATTGTACCTAGTACGTGCTCTTACTAATTGATTTCAGTTTGAAATTTTGAAATTAGCTGAGAAAGGAACGAATGGACTAATCGTAAAAGATGGGAGCGATGAGAAAATCCAAAAACCGTTGGGAAGTCTACAAATTAGCTATGCAGCTAAACAAAGTGCAAACTCATTGAGATGTGGCTGAAATCTTTTTATGTATGAGTAATAAAAATCAAAGTTATCATCTGTTACAGTAAAAATGTTGAGGGTTAAGAATTAAAGATATGATTTTATTGATCTAGATGATGACACGAGATACAGACATTAACTGAGATGGGTGAGAAGTTTCGTGAAGGATTCTGATAGCGACGGTGGGTTTAATTGTTAATGACTTAACTTTTCGGTAACTTTGTGGGTGTAGTCTGCTGCCTGGTTGGATGATTCCGGCTGGAATCTGTCGTGACTCTGGCCGGAGAACATATCA
>DF365189.1:0-11966 GCA_000787875.1 Solanum virginianum
ATATATATATATATATATGGTCATACACACACCTCTTTGAAATATTCAACTTTGACCCCAAACTTTCCGATAATGTCTCTTTGGTCTTAATTTTTCAAAAATTGACACTTAGGTCCCAAATCTCTGTAACCGCTCTAATGCACAAAAATACGGGTTCTAACATTACCATCTCCCGAGAAATAGTCCCAACACTCTTTGCACCTTCGATGTGCTACGAACCACCCTTCAAACTATCTCTAGCCTTTTTTGCTTGGTCATACAAAGCTTTGAATTCGTCGATGTCCCAATACCGACGCAACTCTTCATATATGTGTGGCTGCAACCAACCTCAGGGCTTCCCATCATCCCACGATTTCTTGAGCCAGCTAGATAGTCTGGAGCTCACTTTCCTCTCAAATGTGGTCCCTATAACAATATTGTACTTTTCGTCCCAAGTACACATAGTCTGGACAAATAAGAAGAAAAGTGTTATATAATTAGTTAGATAGAATATATTATAAATAATAAACTTAAAATAAATATGTAAACTAATTATATACCTTAAACTCATTAAACATGGCCTGACGAATTCTGTGTGGAATCTCTCCCCAAGAGTTATAGGGCTCATTAAACAGCCTCCTAACACACTCCTGTAAGGCCCTGGTAGCATCTTTCGATTGATGTCACCTGCAAGACGTATAATAAATATATTAGTTCATGAATATTTAGTAATACAGCAAAAAATAAATAATTAGAAGAGCAAATTTATGAGGCTCCATCAGGCACTATCAAAACTCTTCCAAGCCTATCTCGCTGGCCAGGAGATAACCCTGTGACATCTGGTGCTGCCTAGGGAGTAGCAGCAGAAGTTGGCGAAGCTGATGCCGAAGGATGCACATTATGTTGTGTCAATGGAGGAGTAACAACCTCTTCACTAGAATCTCTAAGTCTGAGGGGTAGATAGGTGAGGAGACTGATATGTGGGAGACTAAACACTCGGAGATGGAGTACCCGAAGATGATAATCTGTGAGGTCGTGGAATAGTAACTGTGGGTAGCGGCTGTCACGCCCCATTTTTGAACTAGTCGAAATAGCTCGAAACATCTTGTGGTTGTGCTCTCGAATTTTTGAAAAAATATTTTTAGAGTCGCCACCTAATTTTAAAGAAAATATTTGGAAATCAATTTTAAAAAATGTAGGTGTAGACTCTATTTTGATTTGCGAAACCAACAAAATTCTAGGTAAGAGTTTTGATTACTTGAGGGGAAGGTATTAGGTGTCCCTTAGAGCCTATCCAAAGATAGTCCTTAAACTTAACTAAGGAAAATAATTCGTGATAAATTAGTCAATTATTATTTTCAAAATTAGTGACAAAAATGATTAATTTGAGTTGGAACAAAATACAAGGTATGTCATATTATTGATCATAATATCCGTGAAATTTTTTGAAAATACTATATTATTATAAAATAAAAGTAAATAATCAATATAATAAATGAATGAACTTGAAATGTGGGAGTAATTTTATATGCTTAAAAATATGAGGATGAAATAGGATAGTGTTGTGTAGATATATAACAAAATATGTAATTTAGTAATAATTAAATGAAATGATATTTTGAAATAAAATGAGTAAGCAAAATGAAGTAAAATTACGTACAGTGTGTGATCTCGTATGTCAACAAAATAAAACAAAATATATTTATGGATGTTGTCAAAAATATGTGTAAAAATTTGTAAGAAATTAGTTAGTAAACTTTAAAATGCTCAAATACATTTTTACTTTTTATTATTTAAAGAAAAATCCATTAAAAGATTTAAAATGACCCAAATGAAAATATTACATTTTATTTGAGAAAATCAACTTAGAACCTAAAGTGGCCTAATTATGAGGATCCATTCTATGATCATATTAATACTTTTATCTATTGCAAAAGAAGCTTTTTTAGAATAAATTTGTCAAGACTACAAACGTCAACGTTAGATTCTTTAGCAAATAATACTGCTCACAAGATGATCTACAAATAATAATAAAAAAAGGTTAGCTGGTGTATCAACATTCATATAAAAGAAATATTAATAGATTAATATGACAAGATATGTAACCAAATGGTGACGGGGAAAGCCAAGAAACGTTGACTACTAATTTCTGAGACTCCGATTGATGACCCTAATAGCTGTTGGCTCGTATTTTAGACTAAAATGAGTTTTATAGTGAGAACTCCAGCTCTCCGACTGTACATGAAACATGATAGAAAAGGAGTAAGGAGACATATGCCCAATAAGTAAAATATTACACACACATAAAAAAGCATAAGAAAGTGAACTTGAGATGATATACATATGTACAATTCATACTCGAATGAGGAAAAAGCTGAGCATTAATATTCTACAAGGAAACAGTGAGTATAGTTGTATACTTGTTACTTAAAGAAGCTTGTTTCTATGTCTCATTCAACGTAACACAAGTATTATGGCGATCAACTCATATTAGTAATTAAAGATGTTTGTTCCTTTCTATTTTAGATATTTGGGTTATCATGTGAGAGATAGAGGTCAAAATATACCATAATCATTTTACTCAGTCTAATTCATAAGACGAGATAGCAACTGTAAACCAATTGAACTGTGCAAATATTTTTTAGCAAATGATGTAATTTACTCCAAAACAGAGAAGGAAATAATCACATTCATAAATTTTCTCTTATTGTATCAAATGTACAGATATCTCACCAAACTCGGGCATGCTCATTTTTCAGGACTTGAGAGAACTGATGAGAAAAACATTCAAGGATAACAACCAATATTATTCCAACCAAAAAGAAAATGCCAAGTAGACAAAGAAGAACTACCAACCTTAGCTGATTCAACACACACGTGTATATATTCTTATCAATTCTTAAAGATGAGAAAAAGAGGCAGGGGCAGAGTGCCCAATTTAGTCCAAAAAGAATCTTCTCTTTCTCCTTTTACATGTTAACTTTTGGGTCTACAATAGCTTCTTTTAAGGCAACCATCAGTTCATAACAAAGAAAATTAGACAAACCCACATCAGATAAGTAAACAACTAGTACTTCATTTAATGCAAAATTTTTAGAGAAAACTCGAAAGCCGAATGAATGCATGATTGCTAGAATTTAAAAAAAATTGATATTTCATTTCGAAATAGAGAAAAATGTAAAATAGGGATGATACCGACCTTGTATGGAGCAGCAAATAAAGGCTTCAACGTCAAGGATTCTATTCACCACTTTCTCTAAACTTAGACCTGAAACAAAAAAGGAGGACAAAATAATTCAAAATTCTACTGCTGGAAGTATGTTTTTTTTTTGAACTCTCTATGATTCTTTCAATCTTTTTTTTAGTCCCCTTTGTTGTGTGCTTCGATGTCCCTTTTATAGTCAATTTTAGGCTCCAAAAGTCTCAAAATTTCAAATTTTGAATTCTTGGAAGGCTAAATCTCAAATAAGTTAAAGAAAATAGGTGTGAGTTGATACTCTTCTCAGAGATTTGAGAGAAGAGAGGCGTCAGGCAGTGATACTGACTGGATTTTCTGGGAACTGAAAAGGTAAAGGAAATGCAGGCATAATTCTGTGCAGATGAAAGAAGTGAAACGTGGCAAAAAATTCCAACGGCGGCGATGGTGATGGGAAGGGAAGATAGTGCATTTATGATGAAGATATGAATTTCAAATGTTAGTAATTTGAAAAGAGAAGAAAGTTGTATAGTGAGGAAGAAAGTATGGGAGATGTGTTATTTTGCTAGCTCCATATTTATTATTTTGTAATATTTTTCAACATGACGTCAACCTTTTGGATAGAAACACATATTTCCTTTGGGAGTTGTTGAAGACTTGAAGTATAGAATATGTTGTCCTACTTTCATATCTTCTCTCTCTTTTTTTTTTTTATCTTTATATGTTTATTCTTTATCTTGTTATTTATGCATATATACATGTTATTATTATTATTATTATTATTATTATTATTATTTAGTTTTTTTATAAGAAATAATTTTTGTAAAATAATATATCAAACAACATGAGAATTAATAACAACAACAACAACAACAACAATAATAATAATTAAGGATTTATATATATATATATATGTGTGTGTGTGTGTGTATTTTAAGATAACATTGGTTTAAAGAGACAAAACAACAAAATCATTTGACAAATTAATAGGTTTAGCATTAAAAGCTTGCATCTTTTCAAGAATCTATTCAAAATCATCAACATTAAAAATAGGAGTTTGAAATCTAAACTCTGGGATGTGAGGAGGAGGCGGAATATTAGCTTTTACCTTTACTGTCTCCTTTTGAGTTTTCGAAGTGGACGCCTCAGCAAAAAAGATAATGGCTTTGCTAGTACTGGCTTCTTTCTTTTGTTTTCCCATTTCTTTTATTAAAAGAATCAATTTATCAACCTTGTCATGTAAGGAACTTATCTGTTCACCTAACACTTTGACATAAAATTGATAATTGTTTTGAGAAATCAGTTTATTAATTTCTTCAATGGTTATATGAGCGATATTATTATCAATTAACTTTTGAAAAGCAGAGAAAGAAATTGGGGTATTATTGGGCAAATTTCTTCAATGGTTATATGAGCGATATTATTATCAATTAACTTTTGAAAAGCAGAGAAAGTAATTGGGGTATTATTGGGCAAAACAAACTATGATTGAGGGGGTTAAACTTGAGTGATAGTTTGACCATTAGCTCCAGGATACGTTCTTTCTAACACATTAATATATAACGACATATACGTGGTTATAAACCATGGCACAAAGCAAATAATCTGATTATGTAGAGCATAAACTTCATAAAATTCTTGCGAAATATTATTCAACTCATCCTGACTATAAGTCTCAAAAAACCAAGTCCTAAATTGGTTCCACTTATCACTAAAAAATTCCTTTTGAATATGTTTCCTTGCCAGAGACCCTGGACTAAAATCGATTTGAACTGGATTTAAGTATTATTGGGGTCTGGGTCAAAATCCATTTCCGAAGCAGTCAAAATATCTTTATCAGAAATATTATCAGCATCCCGAACAATATTATTCTTAGGATTAACTTTAAGGTTAGAAACATATTTAGCAGTATTATGCAATTTATCAACTGAATCTGTATCAAGAGTATGCAAAGAAGCTAATCGGCTCCTTGCAGGGCCATATGATGGCTCAACAGGAAAAATATGGTGAACAACAGGTATTAATCTATTATGAGCAAAAGAGTGTCTACTATCAACAAGTGATCTATCATCAAATTGAAGGAAAGTCTTTCCATCTGGATTCTGAGTAATATGAGAAAATTCATTTCTTGTTAAATTATCAGTTATTTGACTAGATGGTGTAGCTGCATTTAACGTCCAAGTAGTAGAAAAATTAATTTTATCCCACCTAATTGCTCTTCTAGTAGTAACTTTAGATTTAGCAAAATTGGTTTCAATCAAAATAGTTTGATTAGAAGAATTATCAATCAATTTACACTTAGGATTTAAAGAAGTTAACAATTTATAATAGATTCTATAAGACAGACATATAAGTTTAGATCCAGGTGTATAGTAATAACCATGAGTTTTAACATTTAATGTTAAGGCATCCAGAATATTAACATTAGATAAAGACAACTGCAAATTAGGTTGTGTATTAAAATAAACTGGTCCATATGCCACAGTGGATTTAATAGTACCCATTAACGACAGTCTCCGTAAATATGAGTTTTGAAATGATATTCACAAAAACAATAAAAATAGATAATATTTATATATACATATATATATACATTTCTTTTTTGTATTTAATTTTTTATAAGAAATAATTTTCGTAAAATAATCTATCAAACAAATGAGAAATTAATAATAATAATATTAAAAGGTTGGTCAAAAAGAAAAAGAGTTGAGGCACAATGATCGATAATTTTTTTATATATATAAGAACGTAAGGGGATATAACTTAAAAAAAAAAAAGAATCCAAAGTTTCTGTTAACTAATCAAAATAATAAAAAAAAATCATTAGTTAATTTTAAAATCAAAATAGAGAGAAAGAAAATTAAGAGCTATTACTCCGTTAGTAAATTTGTTTATGCTATTTTAACTTATGTAAAGAAATTAATAATTTTTTATATTTAGCGATTTTAAATTAAATATATGTAGAATATACTAAAATATTTTTTTAATTTTATGATCTTATATATATCATGTAAAAACAATTAAGAAATTTCCAAAAAGTTTGACTAATTAAATGCGGAGAGCCAAAATTGGATGTCAACTGGTTGCCCCTTTCTTTGTCTATGAAGGAGAGTAATGAAGGCCTGGACAAAGATACGTTGACACAATCCAATTTTGGCCAACCAAAACAATCCTTTTGGGCAGTAACTTGATACTTTTATGGAGGTATGGCCGAACTCTGGTTTTTGAGTTGCCTACATATATCAGGTTTCATGAGAAATCAGGTCATATGTAGTTTGAGAAGGCAAAATTATAGCAAATTTTGATCGAATTCAAAATTTGTCCCAGTATCGAATTATGGCAATACTGCGTTTTCTTATGTGATGGAGTATGAAGGGAGAAAACTACCACACTCAAGCTAAGACAACTTATAATACCGAGACATGGGGATCAGGTCGGATGTAGTTCTATCGGTTAACTAGGAAAGAGAAATGCTTCATCGCAGTTTCTATTAGAAACCTATGATAGGAAGTAAAAAAAATGTCTAGTATCGAGTTATGGTGATACTGAGCCAGGAAAGTTAAACAAAAATTTGAATTTGAATTTCTGAAAATCAAGTCGAGTTGAGTTCCAAAAGTGAATCCTTGACGTAACTAGGGATGCTTGACATTCCACTAGCTTGTCCTAATTTGCTGCTAAGATAGAGTTCCATGTTATGATGTGTAATCCTGCAAAACAGGTAAAAAGGGATGAAAAGTACTTGATATGATTCGAAATTATAAATGAAAGTAATAATGTAAAGAGTAGAGTGTAGATATTCAGACGATCGATGATGTCTTTGTCTTGTGGTATGAATGTGTTGTAGGCAAAGCAACTTGTAGTATAGAAGTCTCTGACCGGCGAAGCTGTTGTAATGTAACACCTTTATCTCGCGAATCAAAAATCCTAATGTAAAGCCTCCGGCCGACGGGGCAATTGTAATGTCATGCCTGTATTTGGTGATGCAACACTTGTAATGTAAACCTCTGACTTGCGGGACAATTGTTATGTAATTCCTGTATTTGGTGGTACAAAGCTTGTAATATAAAGCCTCTACTTTAGTGAGGCTATTGTAAGGTAATGTCTGTATCAGGCGTTGCAAAACTTGTAATGTAAAGCTTCAACTTGGCAAGGTGATTATACGGTAACACCTGTATCTGGTGTTGCAAAACTTGTAATGTAAAGCCTCCAATTGGCGAGGTGATCGTAAGGTAATGTTTGTATTCGGCGTTGAAAAACTTGTAATGTAAAACCTTCACTTGGCGAGGCAATTATAAGGTAACACCTGTGCCTGGCATTGTAAAACTTGTAATGTAAAGCCTCCACTTGGCGAGGCAATTGTAAGGTAACGCCTGTATTTGGCATTGCAAAACTTGTAATGTAAAGCCTCCACTTGGCGAGACGATTGTAAGGTAATGCCTGTATCCGACAATGTGAAGTAAAAAAATTTAACTTCAAATGTATGATGAGATTACTACTATGCGTGCCCCTGACCAATGGTGCGTTGATAGTGTTGTTGTATTATGGTCCTTGACCAGTAAAGTGTCACTTGTTTTGTTTATATACAAGTTTCGATTGGCTGAATCTTGAAGATGTTCGATGTGTAGAACCTCTAAATTTGCAAAGTTCGAGCGATGTTTACTATGTATAACCCTCGATTAGCAGAGATTGGATGGTGCTTGTTATACATACATCCTCCAATTGGTGGAGTTTAAATGGTGTCTGCAATATGTAGCCTTTGATCAGTATTGAAAATGTTTGCTATGTACATCTTCCAGTTGATGAAGTTTCGATGACGTTTGCTATGTACAACATCCAAGCAATAGAATTTGAATGATGTTTGATATGTACAACCTCCATGCGATGGAGTTTCAATAATGCTTGCTATGTACAGCCTCCAAACGATGGAGTTCGACGCAACTAGGTGTAATTTCTCAATTAGCAGAATTCTTCCAATATAGTTAGGCAGCAATTTCCTTTATGTGTGGCTTATTCGATGCAGTTAGATGATGATGGTCTCCAATTAGTGGAGTTATTTTTGATGAAAAGTAAATTATCCTATTTGTCCTATAGGGTCCACTTTTTCTTCTGAACCGTATCTCGAGTGTACCTGCAAGGATTTAAAATGGAACTTTATTAGATAAAAAAACATGTAGCATATCAAGAAAGTAAATAGGAAGAAAATATTTTGGATTATGTTTGGAATAAGTCAAATGACGCCTCCAGTCATACCTCGAGACTTTATTTAGCTTCCTTGATTTCCTATCTTCCTGCGCTCAAGGAAAATTTTTTAGTTCGGGAGGGGGTGTTAGCTTGTGTCGACTCGCAAACTTTAGCCTCGACATAAAAAACCTTCAATACTCTTTCAATCCGCCCTCGACCTCTTGTCTCAGAGCCTTGCTAGGTAGAATAGTAGAGAAACATTTTGAAAAATGATAGCACATTTTTGTATATACAAGGGAGTGTATTACATATATATTAGCTATATAAGTATATGTATATATATATATATATATATATATATATATAATGATCCTTGATCATTCTAAGATTATGATATGTTTCGAGATTCATCGAGCTTTTGTATATCCAAATGTAGTTCTTCTCATATCCTTATCTTTTATGACACTTCTCTGACTCTTATCTTTTATGACACTTCTCTGGCTTTTCTAGGAGATTTATTGCTCCTCAACAATGCATAATTAGAGAAGGTTTTCCAATGGGTATGATCGAACCTTTTAAAGTTGCCTACGTATCCCCAAATGAGAATCAGGTCTGTACATATTTCAAGGGTTAAAGAATGAAAATTATGCAATGCAACAACTGAGCCTGACTCAGGCTACCTACGTATCCAAGTGGGATTAGGTCAAAATGTAGTTTAATTACAAGGGAGTAAACTAAAATGCAGTGAGCAGGCCTGACTTAGACTGCCTACGTATCCATGTGGAATCAGGTCAAAATATAGTTCAATACAATAGAGAAGTGAAAAACATGAAGGAACATAATTCGACAAGGATTTCCTTCATATTACCAAGGGAAGTCAGGTCAGGCGTAGTTGTAGAAATAATGATTTTAGATTTTCTAAGGTGACCGAACCTAATATGTGTTGCCTATGTACCCCACCATGGGAAGTTAGGTCAAGATGTAGTTCTATTACATCAGAAATGCAAAACCTAGTCTTGATATCTTTAGATATAGTACTTCTTGATGGCGTCTGAATAGATTGGCTTGGTGCTCATTGTACCGTCCATTTCTGCTAAGATCACTGGTCCTCCTAAGAGTACTCTATGAACCATGTAAGGACCCTGCCAGTTTGGTGCAAATTTTCCTTTAGCTTTTCCTTGGTGAGGGAATATCTTCTTCAACACTAACTCTCCTGGTTTGAACGTTCGAGGATTGACCCTTTTATTAAATGTCTTGGCCATTTTATTTTGGTACAGTTGGCCATGACAGATTGCATTCATCCTTTTCTCATCAATGAGCATCAATTGTTCAATCTGACTGCAAATCCATTATGCATCATCCAAACCAACTTCATGGATAATCCTTAAAGATGGTATCTCTACCTCAGTAGGTATTACTACTTTTGAACCATAAACCAGCATATAAGGAGTTGCCCTATTAGATGTCCTGATTGTAGTACAATAACCGAGCAAAGCAAATGGTAACTTATCATGCCATTGCTTGTTGCTATCTATTATCTTCCTCAAAATCTTCTTGATATTCTTGTTTGTGGCCTTAACTGCTCCATTCATTTGTGGCCGATAGGTTGTGAAATTTTGATGGGTAATCTTGAACCTTTCACAAATCTCATACATAAGATCACTATTAAGATTTGCTGCATTATTTGTGATGATTGATTCTAGAATTCTAAACCGACCAACTATATTATTGCGAACAAAATCTGCCACTGCCTTTTTAGTCACAGCCTTGTATATTGAAGCTTCAACCCACTTTGTGAAATAATTGATAACTACAAGAATGAAATGATGCTCATTTGATACGGTAGGCTCTATGGTCCCAATTACATCCATGCCCCAAGCTGCAAATGGCCAAGGAGAAACCATCACATCGAGCTCACTCAGTGGGACTCGTATAAAATCTCCATGCACTTGGCACTTTTGTATGTGTCAAGAACTGTCTCTCTCCATCGTCATCCAAAAATATCCAGCCCTTAAAATCTTTCTCGCCAGTGTGAACTCGTTCATGTGAGGCCCACATGTTCCTGCATGAATCTCTTCTAAAAGCCTTGTTGCTTCTGCAGCATCGACACATCTTAGCAATCCTAAGTCTGGAGTCCTCCTATATAGGATTTCTCCATTAAGAAAGAAATGATTGGCCATCCTTCTTAATTTCTGTTTTTGCTTGCTTGTGGAATTTTCAAGATACTCTTGTGCTTCTATTAATTTTTTGATGTCGTACTACCATAGTTTTCCATCCAATTCCTCATCTACATGAAAATAATATGTATTCTAGTCGTGTATCTCCACCCTAATAGGGTCGATGTTATTCTTGTCAGGATGTTGAATCATTAAGGAAAATGTTGCTAAAGCATCGACAAACTTATTTTGAGCTCGAGGGACATGTTTGAATTCAATCCTTATGAATCTCTTACTCAACTCTTTTGTGTAATGCAAGTAAGGAAGGATCTTAACATCTTTAGTAGCCCATTCTCCTCGAACTTGATGCATCAACAAATCTGAATCACCTATTACAGAGAGCTCTTTGATGTCCATGTCTACAGCCATCCTGAGTCCTAGGATACAAACTTCATACTCTGCCATATTGTTTGTACAATCAAATCTGATCTTGGCCGAAATTGGGTAATATTGACCTATCTCCAAAATTCGAACTGCTCCTACTCCAACTCCTCTGGAATTTGATGCTCCATCAAAGAACATTCTCCACCCATCGTATGTTTCTAATATGTCTTCTCCTATGAACAATACCTCTTCATTAGGGTAGTAGGTTTTGAGCGACTTGTAATCTTGATCCACTGGGTTTTCTGCAAAGTGGTCAGCCAAAGCTTGTCCTTTAATGACCTTCTGTGACATGTACACAATATCGAACTTACTCAAGGCAATTTGCCATTTCGCCAATTTCCTTGTAGGCATCGGCTTCTGAAAGATATATTTGAGTGGATCCACTCTCGAGATTAAGTACATGGTATATGCGGACAAGTAGTGCCTAAATTTTTGTGCGATCCAAGTCAAAGCACAATAAGTTTGTTCCAACAAGATGTATTTTGCCTCGTATGGGGTGAACTTCTTGCTTAAGTAGTAAATGACTTATTCTCTTCTACTTGTCTCATCATGTTGTCCCAGCACGTATCCAAATGCACCATTCATGACAAATAAATATAGCAGTAAAGGCATTCCGGGCTCAGGTGGGACCAATACTGGTGGATTTGATAAATATTCTTTGATTTTATCGAAAGCCTTTTGACATTCCTCTGTCCATTTTGTGGAAGCATCTTTCTTCAACAACTTGAATATGGGTTTGCATATTACTATGGACTGAGCGATGAATTGACTGATGTAGTTGAGTCTCCCAAGGAAACTCATCACATCTTTCTTGGTCCTAGGAGGAGGTAGTTCTTGGATTGCTTTGTCTTTCGACGGATCTAACTCTATTTCCTTTCGACTGACGATGAACCCTGGCAGCTTTCCTGCGGGTACTCCAAATGCACAATTTGCTGGATTCAATTTTAAGTCATACTTCCGCAATCTTTCAAAGAACTTTTGCAAATCGTCCAAATGGTCTGAGCTCTTCT
>DF365189.1:12007-22547 GCA_000787875.1 Solanum virginianum
CTAGTCATCCCTTGAATCGTCCAAATGGTCTGAGCTCTTCTTGGACTTGATAATGATGTCATCCACATATACTTCAATTTCCTTTTGGATCATATCATGAAAAAGAGTGGTCATGGCCCTCATGTTGGTTGTTCCAGTATTTTAAAGACCAAATAGCATCACCCTATAATAATATACTCCCCATGGCATGACAAATGCCATCTTTTCTGCATCATCTTCATCCATCAAGATCTGGTGATAACCCACAAAATAATCCACAAATGATTGCAGTTCATGTTTTGCACAATTATCAAGAAGTATGTGAATATTTGAAAGAGGAAAATCATCTTTAGGGCTGGCTCGATTGAGATCCTGATAATCCACACATATTCTAATTTTTCCATCCTTCTTTGGTACTGGCACAATGTTAGCCAATCGTATGGGGTAATTTGTAACCTTTATGACTTTCACTTCAATTTGCTTAGTTATTTCTTCTTTGATCCTTAGACTCAAATCATGCTTGAATTTTCTTGTTTTTTGATTGACTGACAGCCAAGCGGGATTGATTGGCAATTTGTGTGAGACTATGTTAGTACTTAATCCTGGCATGTCATCGTAAGACCAAGCAAATTTATTAGCACATTGCTTAAGCAAACCTATTAACTCCTGCTTCCTTTCGATTTTCAAAAGTAAGCTGACTCACATTTCCTTTGTGACTCCCTCATCTCCTAAGTTGACAACCTCCATTTCTTCCATGTTGGGTTTCTCCTGACTTTCAAGCTGCTCTATCTCACGTGATAGATTTTCTAGCATCATGCTATTATCATATTCCTCGTGATCCAATTTATCACTTTTTCTTTGCTCAACGAACTCATCACATGTCATAACTGTTGAACTAGGATTTTTATTAATATGCATGCTGAAAGATATAAATGATAAGCAAGAGAGAAGTAAATACTTTAAAAGTAATGGGATAATTTTAGAAAATAAAACTTTTATTCAGAAGCACTCCAAATTTTCAAAAGACACAAACGACAAAAGGATTAAACATGATTCAAGCATTGATTTTACTCATGCAAATTTTAAAAACTACTACTTTCTACACTACCAGGATTCTCGCTGAAACAGAGATGCGCATATGGTCCAGTTTTGCAACACTTTTCCAGGCTCGGCATCATGGATGGTCAATTTGCTGAGATCTATCTTCTCCTCCTCTAAGATCATTGACACGAACAAATTTCCTAGTCCTTCTACAATATCATCTTCAATGGGTAGACTTAGCATTAGAACTTGTTCAGGTACAAATGTCATCATACTTGACCTCGTGCTGCAAACTTCTCCCGATATAGGTCGATATCCAAGTCCAGTGGTACCCTTCTGATGCTTCAGTTGGATTGGTTCAGTTATTCTATTATGCCTAGGTCAAAGTCCAGTCTTAGGCTGATATCCATACTTCAACATCTCTAAAGCAACCATCTTTGCTGCACCTGACAATTTATATCATTCGACCTTATTTTACGATCAGTTTTCATAGCTTTCATAATTTACAAAGTATGAAAAGTGGCTCCATCTAACTTTTCAGTCATTGGAATAGAATTGACAAAATAGATGGGGTGACTATGCTCTCCATGGATGGTAACTTCTGTGTAATCCCACTCAAACTTTACACACTGATGAAGGGTTGATGGTACGACTCTCGCCATGTGGATCCACGGTCTTCCCAGTAATAAGTTGTAGTTAGATGACACATCCATGACTTGGAATAAAATGGTGAATTCTGCTGGCCCCACTTGCAATGTGAGATAAACTTCTCTAATAACACTTCTTTGTGCCCCATCGAAAGCTCTAACTTTCACATGACTCTTATTTCTCCCATGTTCATACCCAAATCCCTCAACGTTGTGAAAGGGAAAATATTGCATCTAGAACCACCATCAATCAGGCCTCGATTCACGATCTTGCCATAATATTTGACCTTGATGTAAAATGCTTTGTTATGTCCTTTCCCTTCTGTTGGTAACTCATCATCGTGGAAGGAGACCATGTTAGCTTCCATGACTCATCCAATGGGTGCAGCTAGAGTTTCACCTGTGGTTTCTTTTGGAATGCAAACCCCATTTAACACTTCCATTAAAGCATTCCTATGGGTTTCTGAACTCATGAGCAGCAACCAAAATGGATATGTAGGTAGGTGTTTTCCTTAACTGTTCTTCAACTGAATAGTCCTTAGCTTGCATCTTCTTCCAGAATTCAGTAGCTTCGACATCAGTGATATTTCTCTTTAGATTCTGTTCCTTCCCCATAATTCCTCGATTAAGATCTTCGGGAGCATAACACCTTCCAGACCTAGTCATCCCTTGAGCTGCAGCAGTATCAATCATCCTATCCTTTGCTTTCGGTTGGTAATTCCATGAGACTGCTTTGGTGTCATTCTCATACTTCTCGGTGATCAAAGTGGTTATCACAACTCTTGGCAAGTAGGTTTGAACAGTCAAAGTCTCCCTTAATTGAACTATGCCAATAGGTTGTGTTGGAGATATAATATAAACTTTTCGGTATTCCCACTAGGCAGGGCAGTTCCTTCCAAGTCACATTCTCCTTCTAGGGTGACCATGTGTACTTCTCGATTATCATGATTCAGCAAAGGGTTATTGTTCACATTTAGAGGTGCTGGGGTATATTTTATTATTCCCCTTTTGATTAGAGACTCTATCTGATTCTTCAACCCATGGTAATCTTCTGTGTCGTGTCCTTGGATTCATGAGTGGTGAGCGCATCGCTTGTTTCCATCAAAGTTACGAGGAATTGGATCAGGAAGCCTTCCTTCAACTGGCTGCAGCACCCCCGCAGCCCCTAGTCTCTCAAATAATTGGGCATAAGGTTTGGTAATGGGTGTGTAAGTGCGAGTGTATCTGGCTTGAAGATTCAGACGGGGTATTAGTGCATATGCTGGTTTGTTCTGCTGGAGTGGCGCTTAGACAGGGACATATAGTCTTGGTGGATTTTTTTTATGTTTGTGCTCGGGGTAGATTATAGTGTGGTTGGGTATTATATACCGGGTATGTGATATATGGAGTATGGGAAACAATTTGAGGATTGTTTCGGTATCAGTGGGGTGAATCTCCATGGTGGTAAGTGATAGTTGAGACATCCTCCTTTTTCTTTTTTCCACCACTGAGGGACCCCGATTGCATGGCTTTAATCACAACTTGTAATGCATCCATAGACTGAATTTTCCTGAATTTGATGCCTTCTTCTATAAAGTCCCCCATCTTGACCAATTCGACAAATGTCTGGCCTATCATTGACATCATCTTGTCAAAGTAGATGCCTTCTTGAGCTCAAATAAAGTACTTGGAAAGCTCACCCTCATCTAGCGGTGGTTGGACCCTAGCAACCTTAGTTCTCCAGCATCTTGCATATTCTTGGAAACTTTCAGATGGTTTCTTCTGTATGTTGGCTAATGAGAATCTGTCCAGAGTGATTTCAGTGTTAAATTTGAAGCGAGTCATGAAGTCCTCTGCCATTTCTTGCCAATGATGCCATTTGCGAGGATCTTGACGTGTATACCAGGTCAAGGCTTATCCACACAGACTTCGGATGAACAAGTTCATCCTTAACTTCTTATTTCTCCCTACACCAACCAACTTATCACAATACGTCCTCAAATGCGCATGAGGGTCACATGTCCCATCAAATAGTTAAAACTTTGGCAGCTTGTACCATACTGGCATATCGATGTCGGGGTGAATGCACAAGTCACCATAATCTAGGCTCTCTATTCCTTTAGTGACTTGCAAGGTTTTTAATGCCTTCCTTAGACCATAAAGTTGGGCATTTATCGACTCATCTTCCTTCAAGCAAGCATCTTTCTTTCTCTATTTTCGCATATTGATTGACTTCATATGGGACTCCAACCATGATTGTGGTTATGAAAGTAGGAGCTTCAACAGTATATGCAAGTGGCATATGTGGCTCATAAGGAGCGGCAGTGTGTGTTTCGAGCATCTGCTGCATCTCTCGGTAGATGGGCATCATGTAATCTTGAGTAGGGTGGTTATGAGTGGTCTTGACTTTCAATGAAGCAACTGGCAGTGCTTGACCATGAATTAGAGCATGTAGGGTTTGGTTAGGTAGTTTTGGTGAGTCAATGGTAGGTAAGTCGGTTATCGAAAAGTGAATGGGTGTTTTGAAGGTTGGCAAAGTGGTAGCTGAAAGCTTAGCCAAGTCTTGCACTTGACATAGTTCCTCCCCTAGGGCTTCCAACTCTTGTGCCATTTGAGCCATTTTCTCATCATTTTGTGCCATGTTTTGGGAACCTTCTGAGTTTTTGATAGGTATCATTACACTCGCAGAGTCATCAATTCTTCCCTATTGATTATCTTTACTCTCGATCGAAGGTTGTAACAGTGTCATTCTCATACTTCTCGGTGATCAAAGTGGTTATCACTTTAGGAGATATTATAAAGAAAGGAAAATATCTATATATAGCAAACATGTAACACATATATACGCTAAGTTGGCGACATTCAAGATGCGTCCTAATATGGAGCCTCTCTTTGCCAGAGGTTGGTCTATGTTGCAACCAAATTTAGATTATAAATGATCTAATTAAACACAATTCGAATTTGGAGCAACATAATCTACATTGATAAGGTATTTAGAGTCAAACAATAGAGCGCTCGGTAGAATAATGGACAATGAAAGCAAGGGAATGGAAGGTAATAGAAAAAGGATGAGTCATGTGACCCTACAACGAAATGTAACAAAGTACAAATGAATAAAGCTATGGCCAAGATGGTTTATCATCATCGTTGAAATCCAAGTCTGGGTAATATTCTGGAGGGCCTGAGCTTGCCTCCAAACCTTCTACGCTGTGAGACCCCATGGATGCATTCTTGGAGCGGTCATCTCTTACTGTCGGGACAGGTTCTTCTTCTATGGCTCCACCCTCTGGGTCATCTTCAGGCCCTTTTTCTGGATCTTCTTCTGGGTCCTCCTGCGAATCTTCTTCTGGGTCCTCCTTAGGATCTTCTTTCGGGTCCTTTTCAGGATCTTCTTTCGAGCCCTCCTCCAGATCTTCTTCCTGGTCCTCCTCTGGATCTTCTTCTGGGTCCTCATCTGGATCATCTTCCATGTACTCCTAGGATCTTCTTCTATCTTTTGGATCAAATGATCCATAGATCCTGGAACAATTTGGTGGTACATGGGCGTTGTGAGCTTCATACCTGGGAGTACCTCTTTTCTGATCTAAGTGACCCACTGATTGTCCATAAAGCCATTGGATCCCTATGCACTAGGTTGAACCCTATGGCTCACAGTGGTGCGCCAAACATAGTATTCTAGTGTGCACTAATTATCATTCCCCATGTTGATCGAGATCATATAATCCCATTTCATCTACAAATTCCTTATCCTTATCATAGGTATTGAAACAAGATCATCTTCGTGCAATACCATGCGTGACCACAGTGGCACATCCTGGAAGACTCCAAACTATTGCATAACTTGGAGTGGCGCATATGGTTGGACACCTCTCATCCCAACCAGCTCAAAGAAATATAGGTATAGGGTTCTGACGAATAGCGATCCACCTACCAAATTAAGTTTCCACTGAATGGAGTCCCCGGTGAGATTAGTCAAGAATGTGCGTCATTCTCCTTCTCTAACTGGCGCACCCCAATAATGGAGATGATCTTCATGACTTTGGATTATATTATGAGGCCTAATTATGGGGGTCGACGGTAGAAGTGCTCAATCTCCCAAACCTGCAGTAATAGATTGCAGCCCCCGAAGAAGTCATGCCCTCTCGCGCAGGCAGATAGTGATCGAAACACCTCAGCAAGTACCATGTGCACCAAGGTGAAGTTCTGTGGTGCAACATATAGGTCCGTGACTACAGGGAGGATGTTGATGTCAATGAAATAAGATCTCATTGGGAATACCATTATCCCCAAAAAAGCCAATACAAATACCTTCGGCCACATGCTTATCCATCACTGGTGAGTGCAAGAAAATTCTCTGCGATATTTATTGAAGCCCTCAAGTCGACCGAATCTCCTGAAGAGATAATCCAGCTTAACCTTCCCATCTTCTATGTATCTCGGGGATGGAAAGATGTGCAACCCTTGGAGTCTTAGAAATTCTTGCCCACTTATGGTCGATGGGCATATCGGTAACCTCCCATGGATGGGTAGCTCCATAAGTGTGCTAAAATTCCTCTAGTGTTTGAGTGATTTCAAAATCCATAAATTTGAAAGTCATTGTGATCGGATCCCAGTATATGCAAGTGGCATATGTGGCTCATAAGGAGCGGCAGTGTGTGTTTCGAGCATCTGCTGCATCTCTCGGTAGATGGGCATCATGTAATCTTGAGTAGGGTGGTTATGAGTGGTCTTGACTTTCAATGAAGCAACAATTAGCATAAGCGATAGTAACCTCCAAGAAGCCTTTTAACTTCATCTTAGTGCGTTCCACAGATATTCTGCCACCAATTCCGCAGGATCCGTGGAGTGGAGGTGATCATCTTAATATTTGAAAGGTTTCGGTTAATGTTCATCCAGAAGAAAGGGAAAAGGTATGATAAGTATGTTTATTCCAAATCCATCATGTGTTTTAATTTGGATCATTCACATCGATTCTCGCAAAAATATGTCATTAGGTGTATAACCTTTGACAAAAGGGTTGCTTCCTAATTGTGAAGATGATTCCTTGAACCATCTTGCCTAAGATGTATGCAACATGACCTATTTTCTAGAGTAAGAATTTTCCCTAAACGTTTAAGAGTGTACTTAAAATTTGCGAGAAGGTACACTAAACTTATTGCACCAACTTTGAAACTAAGGAATCCAAAAGAAGGTTTGGGGGAGTGTGAAACACTCTCCGTGTGAATCAATATGTGTAAATGTATGGCCAATGACTCAATAGAAAAATGTGAACGACAATGCACGAAAGTAGTAACAAATAGTGTCTTCAAACAAATAAGGAACGCAAGGTTGGATTTGACTTGCGACCTTTAAATCAAAGCAATATATAAAATGTATAATCAACTAACAAATAACCACAAATATAATTCCTAAGCTTTAGTCTATAAAAGTTAAAACACAAAGTCCCCAGTAGAGTCGCCACTCTGTAGGCCCATTTTTGAACCAGTCAAAATAGCTCACAACATCTTGTGGTTGTGTGCTCGGGTTTTTGAAAAAATATTTTTAGAGTCTCCACATAATTTTAAGAAAAATATTAGGCAACCAATTTAATAAAAATGAATATGTAGACTCTATTTTGATTTTTGAAACCAACAAAATTCTAGGTTAGAGTTTTGGTTACTCGAGGGAAAGGTATTAGGCATCCCTCAGAGCCCATCCAAAAATAGTCCTTAAACTTAACTTAGGAAACTAATTCGTGATAAATTAGTTAATTATTATTTTCAAAATTAGTGACAAAAAATGATTAATTTGAGTTGGAACAAAATACAAGGTATGTCATATGATTGATCATAATATCTATGAAAAGTTTTGAAAACACTATATTATTATAAAATGAAAGTAAATAATTAATATAATAAATGAATGAACTTGAAATGTGGGGGTAATTTTATATGCTTAAAAATATGAGGATGAAATAGGATAGTGTTGTGTAGATATATAACAAAATATGTAATTTTAAGTAATAATTAAATGAAATGATATTTTGAAATAAAATGAGTAAGCAAAATGAAGTAAAATTACGTAGAGTGTGTGATCTTGTATGTCAACAAAATAAAACAACATATATTTATGGATGTTGTAAAAAATATGTGAAGATTATTGTTCTATTTATGTGCACTTATATATAATGATAATAACTGCATATTGTAGTAAAATATGGTATGCCATCAAATTTTATATTTTATCTACAAATAAATAACATTCATAAAATAATGATGAATATAAAATAAGAATATGGCTTATAGAGAATGGTATGCCAAGTATTAAGATAAAATATATACCTTGTGTATAGTATATACATATACATACCTTGTATTTTATTGAACTTGTTTAAAATAAAATTTAGTCTTGAAAGGTTATGCAAAAAAAGACCATTACATCTCGGAGATGTTTATTTTAAAAGGTGTAAAAATTTGTAAGAAATTAGTCAGTAAACTTTAAAACTCAAATATATTTTTGCTTTTTATTATTTAAAGAAAAATCCATTAAAAGATTTAAAATGACCCAAATGAAAATATTACATTTTTATTTGAGAAAATCAACTTAGAACATTAAGTGGCCTAATTATGAGGATCCATTCTATGATCATATTAATAAGGACTTTGATCTATTGCAAAAGAAGCTTTTTTAGAATAAATTTGTCAAGACTACAAATGTCAATGTTAGATTCGTTAGCAAATAATACTACTCACAAGATAATCTACAAATAATAATTAAAATTTTTTAGCTAGTATATCAACATTCATATAAAAGAAATATTAATAGATTAATATGACAAGATATGTAATCAAATGGTGACGGCGAAAGCCAAGAAACGATGATTACTAATTTACGAGACTCCGAGTGGTGACCCTAACAGCTGTTGGCCCGTATTTTAGACCAAAATGAGTTTCAAAGTGAGAACTTCAACTCTTCGACTGTACATGAAACATGAAAGAAAAGGAGTAAGGAGACATAGACCAATAAGTAAAATATTACACACATAAAAAAGCATGAGAAAGTGAACTTGAGATGATATACATATGTACAATTCATACTCAAATGAGGAAAAAACTGAGCATTAATATTTTACAAGGAAACAATGAGTATAGTTGTATACTTGTTACTTAAAAAAGCTTGTTTCTACGTCTCATTTAATGTAACACAAGTATTATGGCGATCAACTTATATTAGTAATTAAAGATGTCCGTTCCTTTCTATTTTAGATATTTGGGTTATCATGTGAGAGATAGAGGTCAAAATATACCGTAATCATTTTGTCACGACCCAACCCCGTGGGCTGTGACTGGCACCCATTTGGAGCACTAAACAACATTACCAAACCAGACTCCGGTCTTAGTCACTATTTATTTATGAAAATTTCGGCAGAACGACCCTGTGCATCTATACCTGCGGGCATGAAACGCAGCCCCCGAAGAAAAGGGGTCAGTACGAAGTATGTACCGAATATGTGAAGCGAGAAGCACAAATATAAATAAGAGTAGTAGAGCAATAAAGGTATGATTTCAAACTCCTAAGCAAACTTCAGAACCAAATGTACTATTAACCAAAATCTTGAGGTACTTACTTGCAAAGACATAAGGTGTATAGCAAATGAGACCAACGTACAATATAAATGTATATCCCAGAGATACTAACTTACTTATTCCTTGACACATATAACTGCGGGATAGTAAAAATGAAAATACAGAGAGCAAATATACCTCCACATTATCTCAGGGTCTCCGTTCAAGGTTCAGATTCAAATTGTAACATTTACCTTTGCCACATGCCAACTATAGAACAATTGAACCGTTATATATCCAAAATATCAAACATCACATACCCAAGATATCAAACATCATACAACAGACAAGTGAACCAACATTCAAAATATTAAACATAGGATAAGTGAGCCAGGGAAGACCGCTGCACTCACAAATTTGAATATCTGAAAAAGAAAAATCAATATCTGAATGACAAAGACCAACGTTAGATTCCTCAGACAACCACAGCAAGTCCACAATACACTAACGCAATATCGAAAGTATCTGAATGACAAAGACCAACGTAAGATTCCTCAGACAACCACAACAAGTCCACAATACACTAACGCAATATCGAAAACTACGGATAACAACTTTCATTAGTTCATAGCAGGAGTTTCCATCATAACACAAGATTTCTTTTCTAGACCTCCACATATTTACAAATTGAATATTAAGAATAGTACTTTTGTTGTGCAAATTAACTACCAAGGCAAATGTACAATAACTAAATGCATACTTGGAATCTCAAAATACTTAATTATCAGAACTAACCGTACTTTTGTTGTGCAAACTAACAAACCAAGGCAAAATGTACAATAGTAGAATGTATACTTGGAATCTCAAAATACTTAATTATCAGATCCAACGACATATAGAAAACAAGTTCAAGTATAGGGTAAATGCATATCGTGCGGAAGTTGGACCGCTTGGATTATCGAGTCGCGCCCGCCGAACATATTCCCTGGACTGCTCGGATGATCGAGTCGCGCTCACCAAGAATGTATTTTGGACCACTGAGAGTATGAACTGGACCGCTCGAATTATCGAGTCGCGCCCACTGAGAGTATGAACTGGACCGCTCGGATTATCGAGTCACGCTCGGCATAATGTTGACACTGGGATAGGTGAGCCGAGGCAAACTGTGGCCCAGCTCTCACGTATTATAGTCCATCATATTAAACAGATTTATCATAGCACAATGTCAAACATAATGTGATGCCACACATAACATGATACTAACATAACATAACGCTCCAACATAATATATTGCCAAACATATCATGATGCCAAACATGACATAATATCGAATATACCATAATGCCACAC